>JAGFPH010002135.1:123070-137033 GCA_018207615.1 Philaenus spumarius
ACATTAGGAGCGTTTCACTTTAGGACCGTTTCTCACAGAGTGTTTCACATTAGGAGCGTTTCAATTTAGGAGCGTTTCACTTTAGGAGCGTTGCACTTTAGGACCGTTTCTCAAAGAGCGTTTCACATTGGGAGCGTTTCACTTTAGGAGCATTTCACTGTAGAACCGTTTCTCAAAGAGCGTTTTACATTATTAGAGTTTCACTTTAAGAGCGTTTCTCAAAGAGCGTTTCACATTAGGAGCGTTTCACTTTAGACCGTTTCTTAAAGAGCGATTCACATTAGGAGCGTTTCACAAAATGCATGGCGAAACGCGTAACGGTAAAATTCGATTTACCCCCAGCAACAAGAAAACTATATACTCTGCTGTACAAATATGTATAAACAAATTTTCGACGTGGTGCACCTGTAGAAGTTTAGGCCTACACTTCAAAAATGATTTACCAAATACATTTTATTTATGAAATAAAGTAATAAAATAGCAAAAGGGAGGGCGGTTTATGAAATAGGGGTTGATTAAGAAACAGTTTTTTTTTTATTTCATTAACTCATACGTTACTTACTTTGGTAAGTCAATAACACGCTTTGGAAACGCCCATTTTAAATCACTTTTCAACGCAAAACTGGACCGCTGTATTTTCTCGGAAACTATGTAGGTAACACAAGCACTTGACTTACATGTTTTCGAATTTTTGACATCCCTATTTCAATAAATATAGGAATTACAAAATGTTTGCTTCTTGTTTGAGAATGTCTTGAATACTAAATACAGTAGAACCCCTCTTAACCGGTCAGGTCGGGACCGAGACCCTGGCCGGTTACGAGTTTGGCCGGTTGATCCGAGGTTCCCGTAAAAAATAGATTTTAGTTAAAAAATAACCTACAGTACATATTTCATAAATAATAAAGGAAATAAGACGTTATTGCAACTGGTTTTATTGTATGTACTGTACATACACACACAAACACTAACAAATTACATGTAAACATTTTAACTTCCCTCGCCTCCTTTTCTCCCCTCCTGTTTTCAAGCACTTTTGCTCTCACGAAATTCGGTAAAGGTTCCGAGAAATAAACAGATGAAGAAAGAGAAACAAAGGATGCCGCTTGGTTAATTGATTCCAAGAAAAAATGATACAGTTGCCGTGGGAAGCAAGATTTGATCCCCCCTCTTGCTTCCGCAGCAAGAATCAATCGACAAGGCGGCTTCCTTTGTTACGCTCCTCCTCCCCCCCTTTTCCCTGCCACAACATTAAGGGTCGGCTCTAGCTATCGGCTATGTTGGCTGACACTCCATAAGACCAATGTTAAATTAAAATCCAAATTTTTCCTTTCTTTTTGATCGGAAAATTATAAACGATATGTCATTTTAAAGCTATGGTTAATATGCATGCAAATGGCTTTTTAAAAATTAAGAAAAATATTTTGTTTAATATTTATTAACAATTTAAAACATTGATTTTTAATATTTTTTTATGTTGTCACTATTAATTATAGCGAAAAACTACCAAGCCATTTGCCTGAAGAATTTCGTCCCCAAGATTTTGGTATTTTTTTTAAAACGCTATTTTTGAACAATTGCGGGTTTTAAATGGATTTAGGCTGAGCAATGTCCGTAAAATCTACCGCCGCTATAAGGTGATTTTAAATGTTTTTTACGTTGTAACTATTAATTATAGCGAAATATTACCAAGCCATTCGGATGAAGAATTTTGTCCCCAAGATTTTAGTATTTTTTAAAAAACGCTATTTGAATAATTGCGGGTTTTAAATGGATTTAGGATGAGCAATGTCCGCGTAACCTACCGCCGCTATAGGGAGTCGCAGGTTGATTTCTGTTTTACTAGAGCCGACCCTTAACACATACAGTAGCACAAATAACATTGCGTCATCCCGAAATGTCCGTCAAATAATCGATGTTTGAGACTTCGGCCAGTTAATATATTTGATTTTGTTGTTTCTTGAAATAGGCCGGTTAAGCCGAGGACCGATTGATCCGAGGCCGGTTAAGAGGGGTTCTACTGTATCACAAAAATTGTTTTTTAATTATTTTATTTGCTTAAGTAAAGCCCTTACAAACAATGCTCTACAAGGCATAAAAACAATATAATAAAATCGGATGGGCAGAGATTACAGCACTCACTTAGGTAATGATTATTCTTTACTATCATTATTTAAATTAATTTATCAATAAATCTATACTAATATTATAAAGCGGTAAAGTTTGTTTGTTTGTTTGTTTGTATGTAGGGGGTAATCTCTGGCGCTACTGAACCGATTAAAACATAGTATTACTAATAAAAAGCTACACTATCCCTGAGTAACTTAGGCTATAATTAATTTCGGTAAAAACATTTTTTTATTTTAATATTTGTAAATTTAGTCGGAAAAAATCTTAGGTTAGGCCTGGAATGATAAACCAACACATGTATTTACATTTATTACCATAGCAACCAATTGAATAAAATAACAGATAATATTATAGATGTTTGCTTCAATATTTCCATTAACAGCTGATTTCAAAATTTTAAGCAATTATTTTTGTATTTCTAGCTTTTAGGTTAGGGTTTTAAAGAGTAGACCTGAGCTTGGCTGGTTCTTTTAACTATTATTAACTGCTGTTATAAAATATAAGAAATAATTTGGTTTGAACATTTAACATTATTTACCATCTTAGTTTTGAGGTTATTATTAATACTACAACTTTATTATAAATAAAACATAAAGTATGTTTTTAGAAGGTTCCATTGGGGGTTGGCGTGCGAAGCACGCAGGGGTCTCCCCTAGTGTATAAATAAAAAAAGCGTGAACACTACCACATTTTTAAATTGTATTTAGGTTTAATTCTAAGTGAAAGTTCCTCGTTATGCTACATTTAAATTTCTTCTCATTTTTCGACCAAGTTTAGAGGAAACAGTTGTAAAACTTCGAGAGAAGGGGAAAGAGGCGCGCATACAGATGTTTAAGACGTCGGTTTGAGCAGAATAAATCTGAACTAAACATAAACGGTTAATCGAGTTTGAAAGTTTATATTGATAGCTTGAAAATTCAATTTCAATTTTATTTACTTCGGTTTACACGAGAAAAAGTGTAATATTAAAAAGACGCAGCGGCAGGTGAAACGATCAAACACCGATTGAATTTGTTTTAATACTTTTTAGGTCATTCATGTTAATAATAATAAGTGCTTGTTTTAGCAGATATAGTGTCGTGTAAGTTAAACTGGAACTTTTACACAATTACACTTTTTTATTCCTATTAGTTTAATAACCTAAGCAAAAAGACCGAACTGTTTTGCATTTAAATTCAGACTTACCACCTGACCTCCCAAACACAAGGGCCAATCAGCACAGCGTAGAACATATCGTAATATGTTTACCTCATCTGGAACTGCTAGATACAGAGTGCCCCCGAAATCTCCGGTCCCCTTTTGTGAATTTATTTCTGGGATCGAGACAAAAATATTTCACAATTTAAACATGGGTCTACGGTACTTACTTTTACTTTCTCACTATACTATAGTATAGAGAAAGTATAGTGATCGGAAAAAAAATCGATGTTGAGATTTTTGTAGAAATATAAGTGGTTTTTACAGAGGATCTATCTGTATGTCTGTATGCATACAAAGCTAGAAAAATATTCGATCGATTTCGAATGAATTTGCACCAAACACGTCAATTAGGCCTTTATAGATGAACTAAATAAGGTTTTCAAAAACAACCCCCTTTTTGGTCAAAACAAACCCCAAAAAAACTGTTATTATTTTTATATAAAAAAACGGATATAACTATTTTGATAAAATTTGGCTTATTTGTAGCCCTTAATGTACCCTACCATATGCAAGAAACAGCATATTTCTAAAAATTCTCGTTTAGTGAATAATAAAAATAATAGCAACTGATTTTTGGGGGTTTTTGGCCAAAAAGAGGTATGTTTTTCAAAACTTTTTTCGTGCATTTCTAGAGGCCTAATTGTAATGTTTGGTGTAAACTTGTTCGAAATCGATCAAATAGTTTTCTCTCTAGCTAATAATAATAATAGTTACTCTTCTACTTTAATACAATTATGAAGTCACAGTGAATCTGTTTAATAATTTAAATATGTTTGTGAGAATGCAAGTGCCAGTTTCTGGTACCGTTTATTTTCATTAAGATGAAGTTGTACCAAGTACCTACGGTCAATAGCGCATGTCGTGCAACAAGTTATTTTATGTTTTAAACGCAATTATTTATTTATTTTATGTGAACAAATACTTTGCTTTCTCTTGACATCAGTCTCTAAATTAGTGTTAAGAAGAAACAACCATAACTGTAGCATCTCTTAGTTGCGTATTCTAATTAACTCAGTAATTTAATTAAGTTAGGTTTAAGAGAGAGACAGTAAGTGGAAAGGGAAAGACAAGATTCAGTTTTCCCTTTCTAATTGAAAAATAATACAAACTGGCTTTAACTCACGCCCCGCCCTCGAGCTGTGTTTACAACGACGCGACGTGCTAAAGAGGAGAAAAATATTCCACTGTATTTACTAGGCCAGGTCTGTTGTTTATACTTGTAACTAACATGAAATACTGCTCGAGGGAATGTATAAAATATAATTATCGCATTCGTGTTTATTATATTTTACATTAGCCCAGTCGGTGTAGGTCACAACTACCAGTAATTTGCAATTCGGCTGATTTTTTTTATAAGTACGTTAAAGTAGGCCTATGTAGATTAAAATAAAAAAAGTTTACCAGTCTATCTATCGATCTTCCTTAGCAAAATTTTATTATTTTGAATATAAAAAAGTTGAATTTTTAAAGAAAATTGCAGCCATTTTGAATCCGCCATGTTGAATTTTCATATTTAATATGAATCAGTTCCTCCTAAAAGCCTCAAATAACCAGTTTTCTTTCTAGTAAAAAAAAGAAACCGTAATTAGATTGTTGAACTATCCCCCACTAAAAATAACAGTGTATGACTTAAGCTAAGGATGATGAAAATGTTTGCTGACAACGGTCACTCAAGAGCTTAGTTGTTAAATTTTAGAGTTTGTTGTTATTTTTAGTGGGGGTTAGTTGAACAATCTAATTACGGTGATACATTTTTTACCATAACTTTAGTTTAAAAAGTCATGGTGAGGTCTAGTTTGCGGCATTCATTTGCTTTTTTTACCCTCTTTAAAATGATATGCAACTTGCTAGGGGTTGCTATTTGAAAATAATAAACTACCCCCAGCAACCCCTATTTAGGGGTGAGGATTGAAACCCTAAACCACATAAAAAAGTACTTTGACTTATGTTAGTAACATTTACCGAAAATTTACAGTCGTTCAAAAATTAAAGAGGGGGGAACTTTATGGGACACCCGGTATATATTTGGGTAATTTGTTAGACGATTATGTGTTATGAAAGAAAAAACATGCCATCGTAAAGCTGACACGTTCCTTTTGAAAACGCCCTATTACATTTATTTAATACATTATAAATGTGCAATAGTTTATAATGTACTGGGACGCGCTTCAGAAAATAGGTCTTCAGCCGTGCAGACGAGTCTCGCTGCTGCGAAATACATACCTGCATTATCGAACTTTTTCCAGACAAACCATTGCTCGGACGAAAAAAATTCACAAGTCCTTTTTTATTGAAAAATACTTCCCCTACACGGTGGTGTTTTTTATTTCTTTATCTTCATCCCAGCTCGAAATATTAAGAAAACCATTTTTTCTAGACCTTGGAAAATCGATAGACTGGTAAAATTTTTTAACTTCCCGCTAAGAAAATTTAAAATTTTCTAAAATCGGGAAGTTATTGGTTTCACCCCGTTTTTCGAAAATCAAGTATTCATCAGATCTCGACATTTTGAGGTCCTAGGAATCTTCCCTGACCACTCCCGAGAGGGTGTCACCCTGTCTGTATGTATGTGTGTGTGTATGTAAGTATGTGACCCGCTTATAACTTTTGAACGGCTTAACCGATTGGATCCTACTAAACGGCGTTCTAAAGAGTTCCATCAAACTTAGATTTCCTGAAAATTTCAACTAATCCGGAATGGTAAGTTCTGAGAAATTTCGAAAAAACTAAGAAATAAAGTTTTTTCAAATCAGGTTTTTTTGGAATAACTTTTAAACGGCTTTACCGATCAATTCCAAAATGTAATCAGCTTTTAACCTTGAAAAGTGACGTCGATCGCTACCAGTCCGGTCAAAATCGGTTAATTCGTTCGTGAGATATCGTGAACGAAAGAAAATAAAAAAAGTGTTTTTTCTCAATTTCTCCGAAATTTTTCATCAGAAAAATTTTTGTTGTCGATTCTTTCAATGGACTCAAAAAACTGCATCTATTGCCGCAAATCGCATAAAAATCGGTTGATCTATTCGCGAGATATCGTGAACGAAAGAAAATCAAAAAAAGTGTTTTTCCTCAATTTCTCCGAAACTTTTCATCTGAAAAATTTTTGTTGTTGATTCTTTCAATGGACTTAAAAAACTGCATCGATTGCCGCAAATCGCATAAAAATCGGTTGATTCATTCAAAAGTTATGGCAGTTCAAAATTTCCAAAAATAGTGTTTGTTGTAATTAAACTTAGCGGGAAGTTACATGGATGGCCTTTAGGGTCAACCGTTTTCCAAATTTTTTATATTAATCTACATCCTTTAATGTATTTATACAAAAAAAATCAGCCATTTTGTAAATTACTTAAACTTTTGGTCTAAAATTACCCCTACCGACTGGCCTACATCCCTTTATCTGAATATCATTACTTCATTACTTATTTTAAACTATTAACTTACATTTAGCTATTTGTGTTTATTTAGCTGCTTTATATTACCTTAAGAGAATAAGCTTAAATTTTTCATAAAATGTGTAAAAAAAATATTAAATAATTTAGTGATTTATTAGTCGTGTACATTGATTATTAACTACACAGTAGCTTGGGTTATTTTTAATTTTTAATTTATTGATTCGTCAATTTTCGTTTGCGTCGCAATTTTTACAAGATATTTACAAAGTTAAAAAACAACATTAATACAATAATAAACAGAGTACTATAAAATGAAACATGATCAAGTTTTTCAAGTTTCGCAGTTTTCGTGGTTAAACAAGGAACGGGCAAAACCCTTTGTTTACCGAGTATCAATAAACCGCGGTAGAACTTCCTTCTAAATTGTATGCAAGCTTTGTGGTTCTGACTATTTCGTAATTATTTGTTTAAGTATAAATAGTTAATAGAAATACTTTGTTTTATTTTCGCTGTATTTAAACCACAGAGATGACACTGTATTTTGTATGATGGGAAGCTTTCAAATGTAAGTCAATTCTACTGCCCAATCTAGTTAATATTACAATAATGTTTACTGTAGTTTTTGTTGTGAGCACAGTAGCAGTAAGGGCGATGGCAGCCGTCATTGTATGCGTACATATGTAACACCATCGACTACAGAATACAATAGACTGGTCATCGTCTATGCCTGAACAGTATGAAAAGTGCCATCTTGGATAGATATAGAAAGCCCAAACGGCTCGGGGATGACACTAAAATTGTAATGCGCGGGTTTCAAATACAGTTAGAACACTCTGATTCCTTTCAATTTTTACACACTGACAGAATACTAATGTGGGATGATATTGGTGTAAAAATAAATAAATTACCAAAGCTAGGACTTAATATGGAATTAAAAGACAAACACAATTTTTTGTAATTTCTACGAGATTTAATGAATCTTGCCGACCAAGGTTTCGCCCGTGACGGCATTGACGAGGCAGCTTTACAGACTAAAGAATATTAGAAAACAAACGTGTTTGAACATAAAACAGTTACTCACAACAAAGAAAAAGGAAAGAGAGTGGAAGGGAGGGAGGCGTGGGGTACGTATGGTCATAAGGTTGACAATGGGTTTCAGTATTTTTAGGAAACCTACGTTTACGGACAATACCATACATTCTTCATCTCAACATCCTTTTAATCATAAATTGTCCGCCTTCCATAGCATGTTGCATCGTCTCATTAACATTCCCATGTCTAATAATGACTTTGATTTAGAATTAACTTGCATCAAACATATTGCTAAGAATAATGGTTATGATATTAAACTTATAGAAAAAATGTTGAAAACTAAATTAAATAACCAGGCTAAATCTCTTATATTCCCAATAGATTCTAACAAAACCGAACCAAAATGGCGTAGAATCAACTACATTGGTAAGGTTAGTTATGCTGTTGGGAATCTTTTAGAAAAGAAAAATCACTGTAAACCAGCCTTTTATTGCAAAAACAATTTAGGGAAAATGCTAATAAATTGTAAAGACAAAATAGATAACATGAAAAAATGTGGTGTTTATAAGCTAACTTGTATCATCTGTAATGCAGCTTATGTAGGCCAAACAGGCCGTAGTTTTAAATGTAGGTTAAGCGAACATGAAAGAAGTTGGCGGTTGGGTCATAATGACTCTAGTTTCTCTAACCATCTAAAAAATCATTTGGTGTCAGATTTTTCGAATAATATTAACTTTAAGATTCTCCATGTCAATGATAAAAGTAGGAAATTAAATTCTTTGGAAATGTTAGAAATTAAGAGATTATTTTGTAAAGATGCTAGCCTTGTACTTAATGATCAGGTAGAATTTTTGTCCAACTCGCCCCTACTAAACCCATTGTCAACCTTATGACCATACGTACCCCACGCCTCCCTCCCTTCCACTCTCTTTCCTTTTTCTTTGTTGTGAGTAACTGTTTTATGTTCAAACACGTTTGTTTTCTAATATTCTTTAGTCTGTAAAGCTGCCTCGTCAATGCCGTCACGGGCGAAACCTTGGTCGGCAAGATTCATTAAATCTCGTAGAAATTACAAAAAATTGTGTTTGTCTTTTAATTATTATGGAATTCTACCAAGCACCTTCGGTCATCAGTATCAATCGTACTTAATATGGAACTTTAAATTGTGACATTAAAAAAGTTGTTCTGTGAGGATTTTTGTTTTTTTGTTTGTTTTTTGGTGAGAGACTAGGTGTAAGCGTAAAAGTTTGATCTAATAGGTTAAATTTTAAGAAACATATTTTTTCAATAAATTTGCTCAAGCAGTTTAGTTTTTAGAGCAGGTTAAATGTACGATTAAGTGCGCGCCAGAACCTCGCTCAATTCCCAAGACGCGGAGCGCGCCGACCGTCTTGTTATAGCCGTACTATATCAGACTATTGATTGTCTGTAAGGTTTTGTTAGTTACTAACTTATATTTGGTAATACATTTTAGCTCTTTTTCTCCTTTAATAAAAATTAGATTTTCATTAACCACCCAAATTACGTGATTATTTGCGTAAAAAAAACTAAAAATAGAAGAGTTTTTTTATATTTTTAAATACAGAGTATATTTATTTATACTGAATAATGACAAGCCATTTTAGTGCTTTAGCAAGCTTTTTTTCAAAAATTTGCCAAACATAATAATTATACCCCGATCCAAAAGTACTCCATAGCTTTTTTGTAGGAAAAGGTTCACCGAATGTATACATGCCAGAAAAAAAATATAGATGTAAAATCTTCAAAGTTAGCTCAAGAAAAAAACACTTTTCAGTAAAAGAAGACAAAAGTTCAACTTTAGGACTACATAAAAAGTGAAAAAATATTTTGTAATTTTTCAATGCAAAAGTTTTGTCAATTAGTTTTAAATATAAGTGTATACAAATGATGAAAAAGGTCCGATCAGAGTCTATAAAAAACATTTTGTAGGGTGTTTATAGTTGCGGACAACCTAACTCTGAACCAAAAGGTTAGGTAAGAAAAGGTTAGGGTCTTCCGCCCACCCGACCCTAATTAGTGACGCTTGGCTGCACTCAACGAGAACAAGTACTAGGTGCCTAATACCAAAAGGTCAGTTAAATTATTGTCCAAAATTATTAAAAACCATTATCATATTATGTTTTGTATTTAAATTTCGATTATTTTTATACTAAATTTGATGTAAATCGGCCAATTTTGACCAACTTTTACCGCCGAACTATTTTTTTTTCAAACTAACTTTGAATGAACAGTGGAACTATAATACAATTCATATAAAAACGTGAGCATGTGGAGGGACAAAAAATACTCTATGTATGATTGTAATAATTTTTTATTGCTTCATAACCAGAACAAATCGCCGGTTTCAAGGAATATTTGAAAACATAATTAATATACTATGAACCTTAATTTGATATACAATAAATACAAAATAATACATAGCGACAAAATAGTTAATGTACTTGTACCAACACAGTAAACACAGCAATATTGTATGCACATTTGCTGTCATTATTTTTAACTTAGCTATTATCCTTCATCCGATTATTTTGACAGTTATAATTCTCTTATTTTTTGCTTATTGAAAGTATCGTGATCCATTCATAGCCTTTTATTAAAAACCGAAAAAGTTATAATTTATTGTTATTTTTGTTTATAAAAAATGCGCAAAAGCTCCTTGCTTGATTCGTGGTTTTTGTATTTTACATACCTATGTGCTACCCTTAAAGTCACGGTGGATGTCGCTTGCTGATAAATTCAATAACAAGAAAAAATCTCTATTGGTTTTTCAAACTGCTCATAGAGTAAAGAAGAAAGTTTGGATAATTTTAATAAGGACATAGTAATTACATTTCCTTTGAATTTTATTAAGCTTACCCCTCTTTTCTCACAAAGAAATATGAATGCACCTCGGTTACTACAATATAAAATATGATGCATCGTTCCTCCGATCCAGTCCTTTACGTAACGACGTATTCTGACGGTGATAAAACGAGCCTAAAGGAATGTTTTTGTATTTTACTGATGGAATTAAACTTCCCTAATCATTTTCCCGATTTCTCGGGACTCAACTGTAAGCGAATGATTACCTTTCGTCAATTCTCCGCTAGCGTTGCCAGATAAACAGACAAAGGGAATGGAATATTTTATAAAATTAAATTACAAAAAAGCAAAAGATTACTTTTGACTTCAGGGATTTGTTTATGCGTCTGCGCATTCTTCTATTGCATGAAACGAGTTTTATCGATGTTTGTGTGGACGACATTATTTAAGCTAATGATTGTTGTGTTTTAAGTATTTAGTTTTAATAAATTAAAACAATTTCTCATAAAAATAAGTTTATTCGTCAAACGCTCTATAACGACAAGATCGTCATCCTCAGAAACTCTTTTTACAAATAGTAAGTAATATAACTTGCTAGTTGTATCTCAAGTCTCACTGGGGACGACTCCAAGTCAAGTTCTAAATGAGGTCTCCGAAGGATTAAGGAGCGCGTCCAAGAATACCTCTCGGCCTTGCTGGCAAGATTCGGACCCTAACTCTACGGACTAAAGTGAAAATGTTTCTGTTGTCAGTGCTATCAATGCTGATGTACGCGTCCACTGATGCAGCTCTACGCATACTCACTCGCCAGCCGTAGATCGGAGAAACGCCGCCATTCTACGGTCAGCTCGCATCCCTAACCTAGATGTGTTTGCTAAAATACGTGCCTCTAAACTGTTTCAGCCGGATCTGCAAAATACTCGACATCCTAAAAGACGGTAGGCTTGGCAAGCCGCCATCTCGGCTGACCAACCATATGGTGACGTCTGCTGCGCCTCTACATAGACGAAGTTTCCATTGTTCTTGCCTCCTACCAAATTCTTGTCTCGGTGTGTGGATAAAGTTTGCAGCTTCAATAGTGTATGTCCGTGGGGGAGGGGATGTTTTAGTGGGTAGTACTTCTTACTTGCATGCATGGGTGCATTCACAGCAAGGTGTCCTAGAGCTACAAGGTATGCTCGATCTCCAGATTTTACGGACAACGAGATTGAAGCTGATGACGTCACGCTATGACCCTCGTCGACAATGTTTGATTCGAGCGCACGTAATGTTTAAACTAAAACTGCTGTAAAACTTATACGTAAATATTACAAAATAGTTTATTCTTATACCAAATTTTACTTTAGATCATGAAGACTCTAACAGTGTAAGTATGAATATTCTAAAAAAAATTTAACTATGTATTTTATATTAATAAACTTTCTTATGTTATGGTTGTGTAGTCGAAAATATACAAAGCGGTGAACGTTGTAAGCCTTTTTCGATGAATTTTGTTTGTTTTTATTTCGTTAACTAAAAAATTTGATTGTGAAAAATAATTAACTGATCGTAAATTTTCTAAGTTTGTTGCTATCGAAATGAATGTAATGCAATCAACAACACCTACAATTGAGTTGCTAAGATCTTGATTCAAATCAGCTGTATTATCTGTTATAGGGCTGGTAGTGGACTTCCGTTTTTGACCATTTTCAACCCTTGAAATCAATATTTTGCTAAATTTGTTCTTAGCGCACTTCTACATAGTGTTATGAAGGTATTCTGAAAACTGTAGAGCTATCGATATCACAGTTTTACCTACACGTTGATTATGAATCAGTCAGTCACTACTTCTTCTTTTATAGATACAGATTCTAGAATATCTATTAAAAACTAATCAAAATTTAATTACTGTAAACGAAAATCGTAATAACTTTCTAGTTACAATCAGCATGTATAATTTTACTTTCTCACTATACTATAGTATAGAGAAAGTAGAGTGATCGCAAAAAAAAATCGATAGTGAGATTTTTGTGAAAATACCCGTTTTGGGACCCCCTGAGTTCAAAAAATTGGTTTTTACAAAATGTCTGACTGTATGCCTGTATGTATACAAAGCTAGAGAGAAAACTATTCGATCGATTTCTAACAAAATTGCACCAAAGATGTCAATTAGACTTGTATGAATTCACGAAAAACGGTTTTGAAAATCTTTGAAAGACACCCCCTTTTTTGGCCAAAAACCCCCAAAAAAACCAGTTATTATTTTTATATAAAAAGCCGGCTCTAACAAATTTGATAAAATTTGGCTTATTTGTAGCCCTTAATGTACCCTACCATAAGCAAAAAACAGCATCTTTAAAAAAATTCTCGTTTAGCTAATAATAATAATAATAACTGATTTTTGGGTTTTTTTTGGCCGAAAAGGGGGTTGATTTCAAAATTTGTTCGAAATTAATCGAATAGTTTTCACTTTAGCTTTGTATGCCTACAGACGGACGTTTTGTAAAATCCACTTTTTTGTATTTAGGGGGTAGCAAAACGGATATTTCACAAAAATCTCAACATCGTTTTTTTTGCGATCACTATACTTTCTCTATAGTATAGTATAGTAAGAAAGTAAAAATCATACTTCTTATTTAACTTTCATAAACCCTTATAAACTCCGCCGATATCTGTGCGAGGTAAATACACATCAAAGGTAAATAAATACATGTTATTTACATATACATACATATATGTTATACATAATATAAAAGGAAATTATTTAAAAAAACATTTACTTTTTAACTCATCAGAAATTTAAGGGTCGGCTCTAGTAAAACAGAAAGCAACCTGCGACTCCCTATAGCAGCGGTAGGTTACGCGGTCATTGCTCATCCTAAATCCATTTAAAACTCGCAATTATTCAAATAGCGTTTTAAAAAAAAACCCTAAACTCTTGGGAACAAAATTATTCATCCGAATGGCTTGGTAATTTTTCGCTATAATTAATAGTTACAACGTAAAAAAATATTTAAAATCACCTTATAGCGGCGGTAGGTTAAACGGACATTGCTCAGCCTAAATCCATTTAAAATCCGCAATTATTCAAATAGCGTTTCTTAAAAAATACTAAACTCTTCGGAAAAAAATTCTTCATCCGAACGGCTTGGTAATTTTTCGCTATAATTAATAGTTACAACATAAAAAAATATTATTAAAATCACCCTATAGCGGCGGTAGGTTAAACGGACATTGCTCAGCCTAAATCCATTTAAAACCCGCAATTATTCAAATAGCGTTTTTAAAAAAATACTAAACTCTTGGGAACAAAATTCTTCATCCGAATGGCTTGGTAATTTTTCGCTACATTTAATAGTTACAACGTAAAAAAAATATTTAAAATCACCCTATAGCGGCGGTAGGTT
>JAGFPH010002135.1:172740-183919 GCA_018207615.1 Philaenus spumarius
CACAAACTAATTTATTCTCAGTTTAGTCCATTTTTTTTATTTTTTTTATTTTTCCAAAAGTTTTCTTTATAATAAACATTTTGGGTTGATCAACCGTATACCTATTCAGGTATACTAAACTAGGCATAATAACTCTTGCGTTAGTTAAGCGTATATGTTATATTATAAGCCATTTGGTAAATTTTTACTGTTTATAAATAATTATTTTGTCAAAAATCAAATGTTGTAATATTTGTCAAATATATCTCATAAAAATTATTCACAAAAAGGGGAGGGTTTTATTTTTATTTTTAGGGTGGGTTAATTAATTTTTGTTTAATCTAATCTAAGGGCGCATAATTTAATTTTGTTTTTAATAAATAAGGGCGTATAAATTTTGTTTATGACAAACTATTTAGTTGGTTGAATAAAATATGTAACTGATTTCTGTGTATATAATTTGTTTTACATAAGTTACCTTTTGTAAATGGATGAATAACGCTTATTCCAGCAGTTTTTTTTTTTAGCAGATCAAGGTAAGGTTATCTCTGTTAATTTTTTTTTTGGGGTTAATTCATAATACTGTGTCGTCTATTCAAGGTCCAGTTCAGCTTCCGTTTAGTTTAAAGTAAAGACGGCACAGTTTTTAGAGCAGGTTAAATGTACGATTAAGTGCGCGCCAGAACCTCGCTCAATTCCCAAGACGCGGAGCGCGCCGACCGTCTTGTTATAGCCGTACTATATCAGACTATTTATTGTCTGTAAGGTTTTGTTAGTTACTAACATAGATTTGGTAATACATTTTAGCTCTTTTTCTCCTTTAATAAAAATTAGATTTTCATTAACCACCCAAATTACGTGATTATATGCGTAAAAAAAACTAAAAACAGAAGAGTTTTTTTAATACAAAGCATATTTATTTATACTTGAATAATGACAAGCCGTTTTAGTGCTTTAGCAAGCTTTTTTTCAAAAATTTGCCAAACATAATAATTATACCCCGATCCAAAAGTACTCCATAGCTTATTTGTAGGAAAAGGTTCACCGAATGTATACATGCCAGTAAAAAAAATATAGATGTAAAATTTTCAAAGTTAGCTCAAGAAACAAACACTTTTCAGTAAAAGAAGACAAAAGTTCAACTTTAGGACTACATAAAAAGTGAAAAAATATTTTGTAATTTTTCAATGCAAAAGTTTTGTCATTTAGTTTTAAATATAAGTGTATACAAATGGTGAAAAATGTCCGATCAGGGTCTATAAAAAAACATTTTGTAGAGTGTTTATAGTTGCGGACAACCTAACTCCGAACCAAAAGGTTAGGGTCTTCCGCCCACCTGACCCTAATTAGTGACGCTTGGCTGCACTCAATGAGAACAAGTACTAGGTGCCTAATACCAAAAAGTCAGTTAAATTATTGCCCAAAATTATTAAAAACTAATCTCATATTACGTTTTGTATTTAAATTTCGATTATTTTTATACTAAATTTGATGTAAATCAGAAAATGTTGACCAACTTGTACGGCCGAACTAGTTTTAAAAAAACTAACTTTGAATGAACAGTGGAACTAAAATACAATTCATATAAAAACGTGAGCACGTGAAGGGACAAAAAATACTCTATGTATAATTGTAATAATTTTTTATTGCTTCATAACCAGAATAAACCGCCGGTTTCAAGGAAAATTTGAAAACATAATAATATACTATGAACCTTAATTTATTATACAATAAATACAAAATAATACATAGTGACAAAATAGTTAATGTACTTGTACCAACATAGTAAACACAGCAATATTACACTGATTTAAATAAAAACCCAAACCACAAAACAAGGAGCAAAAACTATAACTAAACAACTAAATTGTAAGTTAAGTTTAATACCTTACCCTTATGTACATTTCGATGACATGGTCATCATCCTCAGAGGGTTTAAACACTACTAAAGTATACATAAAATATTACAACCTATATTACTGTACACGCCCTCCCCCCACTCCTCCCCATACCGGTTAATCAAGACCGACCTGGTGGGGGTGGGGGAATGGGAGGAGCCACATTAAATCTACTAATATGTATCTATTATTAACAATAAAAACCAATTTAACAATAAATTATAAAACTATTAAATACAAAAAATAACAAACTGGTCTACTAAAACTAAAAACAGTCAAACAGAAATTAAAATAATAATAATAAAATAACATAAAAAACTAATAGGCCTAATAAAATAAATAAAAGACAAAAGAAATTAAATACTTAATAAAATAAAATAACATAAACTTAAAACCCAATGTTAACAAATACAAATCAACAAAAATAATAAATAATATAGGTCTTTTAAAAAATATACAAATAACTGAAAGTTAAAAAATTAAATTAAGGTTAAGAAATATTACCAATAATAAATACAGTACTATCTATTGCTAAAGGTTCCTATCCAGTCCTAAGTAAAGAAAACAATGACGAGTTAGGAATAGGTCCTTTATCTGCATTTAATAACATATCATTGTCAGCCTGAAAAATGGAAATACTTTCCAAGCTGTTCAATAACTTGTTTGAAGTCACTTCTTTTTTTAACCTAACATTGGATATTTCCAAGTTATGGTTTGTTTCAAGAATGTGCTCCGCAACGCTAGATTTTTCAGGCCTATTGTACTTAATACGTGATATGTGTTCTTTAAATCTCGTCATAATTTTTCTCTTTGTTTGGCCTAGATAAACCCTTTCACAAGTGTCACATTTTATTTCATAAATTCCAGACTTTTCCAACATTGGAATTTTATCTTTAGGATTACCTAACAGTTGTCTAAGGTTATTATGACTTTTGTAAGCAATCCTAAGGTTACATTTCTTAAAAATAGACTCCAGGCCTTTAGTAGGAAGTATGGAATCAAAAGGTAAACTAACATATTTAAATTTTTCTTTTCCTTCCGGTTGGAGTGTCGTGGAATTTATTCTAACATTTTTTAGCTTCTGTTTCCTTAACAAATTATCAATAATTTTAGGATCAAAACCATTGAACTGAGCTATATTTTTAATAACATTCAACTCATTGTAAAAACGTTTCGGTGTAAGGGGGATGTGAATTGCTCTATTTATCATACTATTAAAAGTAGAAAGTTTATGTTTATAACTATGATTCGAGTTGCTTAATATGTACCTATGATTATTTGAGGGTTTCCTATAAATATCGAATTCTATCTGTTGCTTATTTCTAATACATAAAATATCTAAAAATGGCAAGCTTTGGTTGAATTCAGTTTCATGAGTAAATCTAATAGAATTGTGTCTGCCATTTAATCGATCTACAAATTCCTGAACACTGGATTTGTTGAGGTCAAAAATGGCAAAAATGTCATCCACATACCTCAGCCATATTCTAGGAAAGTAGTCAAGATCACTGCTTAACTCCTCCTCAAACTTACTCATGAAAAGGTCTGCTATAAAAGGAGACAAACAATTGCCCATAGCCGTACCATCAAGCTGTTGATAAAAAACATTATTAAATTGGAAATAATTTTGATCCATGCAGACCTCGGTTAATCTTATATACTCATCAATTTTCCGAGGTTCTACCTGATTTTTGTGCAGAAATTCTCTCAAATAACCCATAGTCTCTTTAATTGGAATACTAGGAAACAGAGAACTAACTTCAAATGAAACTAATATTTCGTTGCTTTGGAGTTTAACATCCCTAATTATTTCTGTAAATTCTAAATTACTTTTTAATAGAGAAAGATCCAAATTTAGTTTCAAATCCATTAAACTTCTCCGGAAACCATTTTGAAAGAACGTAAGTCGGTGAGTTAATCCCTGAAACAATAGGCCTCATCGATTTACCTTCCTTATGAATTTTAGGAAGACAATACAATCTAGGTAATACTGGATTGGAAACATGAAATTTAAAAACATCATTTTCAGGAATCACCAAACCACAATTTTTTATGGTATCTTTAGTGTTCCTAACAAATTTGTTAAGTGGATTTTTAGATATTTCTTTATAAGGTCCTTCTTTTAACATTTTTGAAACCCTACTAAAGTAATCAGCTTTATCCAAAATCACTACAGTATTACCTTTATCAGCCTTAAGGTAAAAACAATCTTTCTGTCTCAGACCTTTAATTATATCCATTTCTTTTTTTATTAAATTATATTTACTTCCCGAATTTTTACTGCCTAAATTCGCTTGGATTTGAATTTTACAAGCATTCCTAATGTAATTTTTATCAGAATCTTTTAAATACTGAATACTACTCTCAATATTAGCTACTATATCTTCCACTATGTTGTGAGTAGGCCTACAATTATTGAGTGAAAACTTAAGTCCCTTACTCAAAAGATCCGTTTCCTCTTTATTACAGGTCTGATTGGATTCATTTTTAACCAAAGGTGGAAATTTATTAACATTAAGATCTAATTTATCTTTAGGCTTACTAATGTCTAAAAACTTTTTATGCAATTTGTTGACTTTTACAGAATTTTTATGTTCATTAATAACATGAATTTTCCTACAAAATTCATCAAACTCATGCGGTTCACAATTTTTTGCTAACTTAAGATGTAATTTATACAAATCCAACTCTAACCTACTTAATTTGCTGTATAAATATTTTATTTCTAAATTCAGCCATTTTTTCTTAGCAAATTCAAGAACTTTGTCCGTCCTAGAATTACTAAGTTTAATTTTTATGCCTGATATAAACCTAGGAAAAATATTACATTTTTGACAATCTTTAAGAAACTTAATATCTACTTTTAAAAGTCTTATTTGTAAGTTTAACTTACGGAAGAGATTCTGCTCAGATGACCGAGAAGCCATATTGATTAAACAAATATTGATTTAGCAATATTGTATGTCCATTTGGTGTCATTATTTTTAACTTAACTATTATCCTTCATCCGATTATTTTGACAGTTATAATTCTCTTATTTTTTGCTTATTGAAAGTATCGTGATCCATTCATAGCCTTTTATTAAAAACCGAAAAAGTTATAGTTTATTGTTATTTTTGTTTATAAAAAATGCGCAAAAGCTCCTTGCTTGATTGGTGGTTTTTGTATTTTACATACCTATGTGCTACCCTTAAAGTCACTGTGGATGTCGCTTGCTGATAAATTCAATAACAAGAAAAAATCTCTATTGGTTTTTCAAACTGCTCATAGAGTAAAGAAGAATGTTAGTCTGCATAATTTTAATAAGGATATAGTAATTGCATTTCCTTTGAATTTTATTAAGCTTACCCCTGTTTTCTCACAAAGAAATATGAATGCACCTCGGTTACTACAATATAAAATATGATGCATCGTTCCTCCGTTAAAGTCCTTTACGTAACGACGTATTCTGACGGTGATAAAACGAGCCTAAAGGAATCTTTTTGTATTTTACTGATGGAATTAAACTTCCCTAATCATTTTCCCGATTTCTCGGGACTCAACTGTAAGCGAATGATTACCTTTCGTCAATTCTCCGCAAACGTTGCCAGATAAACAGACAAAGGGAAGGGAATATTTTATAAAATTAAATTACAAAAAAGCAAAAGATTACTTTTGACTTCAGGGATTTGTTTATGCGTCTGCGTATTCGTCTATTGCTTGAATGAGTTTTATCGATGTTTGTGTGGACGACATTATTTAAGCTCATGATTGTTGTGTTTTAAGTATTTAGTTTTAATAAATTAAAACAATTTCTCATAAAAATAAGTTTATTCGTCAAACGCTCTATAACGACAAGATCGTCATCCTCAGAAACTCTTTTTACAAATAGTAAGTAATATAACTTGCTAGTTGTATCTCAAGTCTCACTGGTTACGACTCCAAGTCAAGTTCTAAATGAGGTCTCCGAAGGATTGAGGAGCGCGTCCAAGGATACCTCTCGGCCTTGCTGGCAGGATCCGGACCCTAACTCTACGAACTAAAGTGAAAATGTTTCTGTTGTCAGTGCTATCAATGCTGATGTACTCGTCCACTGATGCAGCTCTACGCATACTCACTCGCCAGCCGTAGATCTGAGAAACTCCACCATTCTAGGGTCAGCTCGAATCCCTAACCTAGATGTGTTTGCTAAAATACGTGCTTCTAAACTGTTTCAGCCGGATCTGCAAAAGACTCGACATCCTAAAAGACGGTAGGCTTGGCAAGCCGCCATCTCGGCTGACCAACCATATGGTGACGTCTGCTGCGCCTATACATAGACGAAGTTTCTATTGTTCTTGCCTCTTACCAAATTCTTGTCTCGGCGTGTGTATAAAGTTTGCAGCTTCAATAGCGTATGTCCGTGGTGGAGGGGATGTTTTAGTGGGTAGTACTTCTTACTTGCATGCGTGGGTGAATTCACAGCAAGGTGTCCTAGAGCTACAAGGTATGCTCGATCTCCAGATTTTACGGACAACGAGGTTGAGGCTGATGACGTCACCCTATGAACCAAGTCGACATTGTTTGATTCGAGCGCACGTAATGTTTAAACTAAAACTACTGTAAAAATTATACGTAAATATTATAAAATATTTTATTCTTATACCAAATTTTACTTTAGATCATGAAGACTCTAACAGTGTAAGTATGAATATTCTAAAAAAAATTTAACTATGTATTTTATATTAATAAACTTTCTTATGTGATGGTTGTGTAGTCGAAAATATACAAAGCTGTGAACGTTGTAAGCCTTTTTCGATGAATTTTGTTTGTGTATATTTCGTTAACTAAAAAATTTGTTTGTGAAAAATAATTAACTGATCGTAAATTTTCTAAGTTTGTTGCTATCGAAATGAATGTAATGCATTCAACAACACCTAGAATTGAGTTGCTAAGATCTTGATTCAAATCAACTGTATTATCTGTTATAGGGCTGGTAGTGGACTCCCGTTTTTGACCATTTTCAACCCTTGAAATCAATATTTTGCTAAATTTGTTCTTAGCGCACTTCTACATAGTGTTATGAAGGTATTCTGAAAACTGTAGAGCTATCGTATCA
Source organism: Philaenus spumarius (assembly GCA_018207615.1). Classification (NCBI taxonomy): domain Eukaryota; kingdom Metazoa; phylum Arthropoda; class Insecta; order Hemiptera; family Aphrophoridae; genus Philaenus; species Philaenus spumarius. Next base: position 179,695 of record JAGFPH010002135.1, read on the forward strand.
CAGTTTTGCCTACACGTTGATTAGGAATCAGTCAGGCACGACTTATTCTTTTATAGATACAGATTCTAGAATATCTATTAAAAACTAAACAAAATTAAAAAACTACTGTAAACGGAAATCGTAATAACTATTAAGTTACAATCAGCATGTCTAATTTTACTTTCTCACTATACTATATTATAGTTCAAAAAAGTGGTTTTTTCAAAATGTCTGTCTGTATGCCTGTATGTATACAAAGCTAGAGAGAAAACTTTTCGATCGATTTCGAACAAAATTGCACCAAAGATGTCAAATTAGGCTTGTATAAATGCACGAAAAACGGTTTTGAAAATCTTTGAAAGACACCCCCTTTTTTGGCCAAAAAACCACAAAAAAAAACAGTTTTTATTTTTTTATAAAAAGCCGGCTCTAACAAATTTGATAAAATTTGGCTTAATTGTACCCTACCATAAGCAAAAAATCGCATATTTAAAAAAATTTTCGTTTAGCTAATAATAATAATAATAACTGATTTTTGGAGGTTTTTGGCCGTAAAGGGGGTTGTTTTCAAAATTTTTCAAAATTTGTTCGAAATTAATCAAATAGTTTTCTCTTTAGCTTTGTATGCCTACAGACGGACGTTTTGTAAAAACCACTTTTTTGTATTCAGGGGGTCCCAAAACGGATATTTCCACAAAAATCTCAACATCGTTTTTTTTTGCGATCACTATACTTTCTCTATAGTATAGTAGGTCTATAGTAAGAAAGTAAAAATCATACTTCTTATTTAACTTTCATAAACCCTTATAAACTCCGCCGATATCTGTGCGAGGTCAATACATATCAAAGGTAAATACATGTTCTACATAAATATAAAAGGAAATTATTTTAAAAACATTTACTTTTTAACTCATCAGAAATTTAAGGGTCGGCTCTAGTAAAACAGAAAGCAACCTGCGACTCCATATATCGGCGGTAGGTTACGCGGACATTGCTCATCCTAAATCCATTTAAAACCCGCAATTATTCAAATAGCGTTTTTAAAAAAACACTAAACTCTTGGGAACAAAATTTTTCATCCGAATGGCTTGGTAATTTTTCGCTATAATTAATAGTTACAACGTAAAAAAATATTTAAAATCACCTTATAGCGGCGGTAGGTTACACGGACATTGCTCAGCCTAAATCCATTTAAAACCCGCAATTGTTCAAATAGCGTTTTTAAAAAAAATACCAAACTCTTGGGGACGAAATTCTTCATCCGAATGGCTTGGTAATTTTTCGCTATAATTAATAGTAACATCGTAAAAAAATATTTAAAATCGCCCTATAGCGGCGGTAGGTTACGCGGACATTGCTCAACCTAAAGCCATTTAAAACCCGCAATTATTCAAATAGCGTTTTTTAAAAAAATACCAAACTCTTGGGGACGAAATTTTTCATGCGAATGGCTTGGTAGTTTTTCGCTATAATTAATAGTGACAACATAAAACAATATTAAAAATCAATGTTTTAAATTGTTAATAAATATTAAACAAAATGTTTTTCTTAATTTTGGAAAAGCCATTTTCATGCGTATTGGCCATAGCTTTAAAATGACATATCGTTCATAATTATCCGATCAAAAATAAAGGAAAAATTTAAATTTAACTTTGGTGTTTTGGAGTGTCAGCCAATATGGCCGACAGCTAGAGCCGACCCTTAAGTAAATATACCAATACTAAGGGAGAACCCTTCGTGCTTCGCACGCCAATCCTTTTGCAGCCTTCTGTATAAATATGTTATGTTTTCTTTATAATAAAGATGTAGGATTAATAATAACCTCAAAGTTGAGATGGTAAATAACGTTAAATTTCCAAATCAAAGTAATATATTTTATAACAGCAGTTATTCGAAGCTATGCTCAGACAAAAACCTATTCTAAAAATTAAGAAATAAAATTAATTGTTTCAAATTTTAAAATCAGCTGTTACTGAAAATATTACAGCAAACAGCTGAGTAATACACAAACACTAAACATATTTAATTGATATTTACTGTGGCACTACCATTACCGTAAAATATATAGTATAGCATGTCTTGCTTTTACTTCAACAGATGGTGTTTTCCTCTAACACCTATCTTAAAAGTTAGAAATACAAATAATTGTGTTAAGTTTGAAATCAGCGGATAATGGAAATATTATAGGAAACAGCTGACAACTGTTATTATTATAGTCAATAAACATAGTAATGGCGCTTACATTTTCGTTAAATATTTAGTATATTTTTTGTTGTTTTTATAACACGCGTGTATTCGAAGGAACGTTGTGTCAAAATTTCAAATTAATCGGTGAAGAACTTTCGGAGATTTACGATTTTTAACAAACGAACATTTACATTTTTATACAGGGTGATTTTTTTAAATGGGCCACCATTGGCATCTCAGAAACTATAAAAGTTACAACAATCTTTAAATGGGGGACCTTCCCTACTTTTTCCCTTACATTAAAAATACAATATTAACATTTCCAAAAACTCCGCCATTTTTCCAATATGGCTGACAACTTCATTTTTTCAAATGGAAACCCCTATTTTTTATGTTAAATTTCGATTGGGGATACAAATTTAAGACATTTTTATTCTTTTGTATTTTTTCCTTAACCCAACCGTTTATGAGATACAGCCTCTCAAACATTTTATATTTTATGTGATTTTTTTAATTGGGCCACCATTGGGATCTCAGAAAGTATTAATTTTACAGCAAACTTTAAAGGGGGACCTTTACTTGTTTTATGAGAAATTAAAAAATATGTAGTTAAAAATTTCTAAATGGCCGCCATTTTCCAATATGGCGGTCAACTTTGAAATTTCTAATGGAAACCGGTATTTTTTATACCGGATTTGGATTTTACATGCAATTTTAAGACGTTTTTACTCATGGTGTTTTTTTTATAAACTTTACCGTTTAAGCGCTCACACACATTTTTGTAACACCCTGTATATGTGTTCGTACTCTAGCGGCCGCATTTTAAGTAAGATTCGGTTCAAATTTGGTGCACATGTTGGTTGTCTACGTCTCTCGGAGGATTAGATTAGATTAGATTTATTAGCCTCATTTACGGCATACAAAGTTCAGCAAAGCTGAAGTATACATGTGAGTTGTCCTACACTTAGAATACATATACACATAATACTTTAATATTTTAATAAATAAAATAGTTTAAACAAGTTAGAACAATAAATATACAAGATATAAAAAAATAATAAATATACAAGATATAAAAAAAAAAATAATACATTATTACAGACATATCAACAATGTTATATAGCATCAAGGACTACTTGTCAAGTACTCTCCCACTGAGGAAAATGCCCGCTCAGTGAGGTATCTTTTTAATTTTTTTTCAAATTCACACTGGGAATCAATTTTTTTCAAATACTGATCCATACTTCAAATACAGTCCATTGTACAACTTCAAACCTGAGTAACACACCCCCTGTTCAAATACCTACAGTCTATGAATAGGATATTGTAGTATTTGCTGACGGAAAGAATATCCATGCTGGTGCTGACTGACCCCACTCTTGTGGGATTTAAAATAGAGCAAAACGTTCAAAATATAAATACATGGGAGGGTTAAAGATTGGATTTTTTTAAATATATCTCTACACGAATCTCTATACTTCAAATTACAGATTATTCTTATTATCGTTTTTTGTAGACACAAAATTTTTATGGACTCTTCAGAATTAAGGAGTTCGTTATCCAAAAAAATTCAACCACCGGAAACACGTTTTTTAACGGAAAGTAACTATTTTTTTAGATTTTTCCTACGAGAATGAATTTTGTTTAGAGTTTTTCCTACAAATATAAATGTAGGATGTTATTCTGCACATTTTGTTTTTTTACGCGACCTTACAGCTCGCTTGGTTAACCCAAAATCGATCAAAACGTAAAATACCATAAAAGTACCCGGTTCAAAGCCATGTGGTGGTTCTTACCGTGGGGTTTGCGTGCGAAGCACGCAGTGCTTTGTGTAATGAAGATACTCCCAATACGGGGGTTGGCGTGCGAAGCACGCAATGCATTGTGTATTGAAGACACGCCCAATATGCGGAATGGCGTGCGAGCACGCAATGCATTGTGTATTGAAAATATTCCAAGTATGCGGAATGGCGTGCGAAGCACGCAATGCATTGTGTATTGAAAATATGCCCAATATGCGGAATGGCGTGCGAAGCACGCAATGCATTGTGTATTGAAA
>JAGFPH010002135.1:190655-212531 GCA_018207615.1 Philaenus spumarius
TCTTCAAATACCATCATAAACGCGGTTGAAGCAATTGGTTTTTGTTACATGAATTTAACAGGAGTATTAGTATTCTTTAAATATCATCAACTCGGTTAAAGCAATTGTTTTTTGTTACATGAATTTAACAGTAGTATTTGTATTATTTAAATATCATAAACGCGGTTGAAGCAATTGTTTTTGTTACATGAATTTAACAGGAGTATTTGTATTCTTTGAATATCATAAACGCGGTTGAACCAATTGGTTTTTTTTTACATGAATTTAACAGGAGTATTTGTATTCTTTGATTATAATAAACGCGGTTGAAGCAATTGGTTTTTGTTACATGAATTTAACAGGAGTATTTGTATTCACTAAATAACATAAACGAATTTGTTGCATAGGTTGCCCCCCAAATTTGGTTTTGAATTAAATGAATTTTTGGTTAATTCTATTGTGTATGCTACTCTGAAAAAATGAACCTGCAAGCTGCCAAATCAAAAATGTGGATGTATACTATACTATTTAATATATTTACACTAGTAAATCCATATAAATGTATCCGTGTTAATAATGATATATAAACATTGTTTTAAATTATAAACTACGAGCTCTAAATGTGTAACTATGCATAAACCTTACACACTCAAAACTTTAAAACTTTTTACAAACGTTCCTCACTCTCTTGATAATATCTTTTGGTTTGTATAACACTAAAGAAGATACGTTTAATTAATTATAGTGCCAATTGATTTTTTGTTAATATTATTATTTAAGGCGGGTTGTGTGACCTGCTACCAGGAAATACCCCCTATGTGCCCCATGTACAGGCAACAGCTCGCTTCAGACAATATCTTTCTATGAATGAATATGTTATCGCAATCTTCTTCAATAATAGTAATAATGTTTTCTTATATTTTAAACAGAGACAGTGATAACAGAGTTCGTTAACTGTGTCCTATTTTTTCTACAGCAAACAGAATTATAATAAATTAATGACTAGCATTTAATCTCCTTCAAATAAGGAACACAGTCACAATTAGAAAATTTTCCCAACAAAAACATCTGGCAAGTCTTGTTGTATACTTTTCCAATTAGTAGCGAAGTGGTTGTTGGCTTTGACAAGGAGATTGGAAGTTTATTAAAACAGTTTACGTCCAGATGCGAGTGCAATAAACTCTTCAATCTTTCTCAAGATAAATACCTTCAATCGTTGACAAGTTGGAAGTCACAAATTAGTTGTACAAAATGAAACAAAAGTATGTTAAAACTTATTTGATTTTTTCTTCTTACTTTGTCATATTTAGACAAATAAAATCGGGTGAGCTCAGTTAAATTTACGAGGTTCCAACCTACGCAACTGTGTTGGATTATCCGACTGTAGCAGACATGTAGACGCCTTCAGCCCCCCCCCCCCCCCCTTCTTTTGAGTGGTTGTATCTTAGTAAGACACTATTATTTGTGAATTTCCTTAGAAAGGATGAGATATTGCAGTGACTGTTATGGTAAGACCCTAAGGCCGGGAGTGGTAAATGAGCACATATCATGTCCCCAGAACACGTATTGGGGTGTCCTTAAAAATTGTATGCACATACAAATACCGGCACGAATGCTGGCACTTGGGCAAACCGCTACTAACCTGACTAAAAACATCAGAAACCGGTACAACTCTGTTTAACACGTTCACTGCTAAGGACGCACATGTGAGCTTGACACTGAACACTATGAGAAGCGGCAGACGTACAGTGCATTGCACGCCAACCCACGTATTGGGACTATTTTCTATACACAATGCATTTCGTTCTTCGCACGCCAACCCCACGCCGATATCTGTACTGGCGGACCCGACAGACGTTGCCCTGCCCGAAAGTTTGTTTGACTGCTAGATGGTTCAAAAAATTATGTTTCTATATTTGAATTTTCGATAAACTATCTGACATTTGAGATTAAGTTTGACGTTTCAATATTTTCGTTTTGTCATTGTGTGATTTGTGTCCAAAGCAATATTCAAAATTCAGTGTCATTTCTCGTTATACTTCGCCGTTCAATTCTTGTGTCATGGACGGACGATATTTGATGCTTGTCGTTGACATATTTGGCCAAAGAGGAGTAGTTTTCGGGAGATTGGTGGTAATTATATTTATGTGTTTGCAAAAAAGATATTATTGTTGTTGTATATATAGATATTATTATTATCATCACGCGACACAACAGACGATAAGCACTCCGCCATTTTCCGTCACCAACTGCAGTGGCAATAGTTTCGCCGTGTGAACAAGTTCTCCTTCAATTGGACTGGCCTCAGACATTCACGCAGCCGGCCCAAGACAACTGGCCCCGACAATTGTCTCTCCAATTGGCGTCGTGTAAACCCAGCTTAGCGAAATTGTCTGATGTAATTCTGTTTCGGTAAGTGTTTCCGCCAAAGTAAACGATCTGGTGAATGGAGGACATTAGTATCACATGTCACGTGACGAGGTAGATACAATCAATTAATTTAATTTCATGGAAGTGCGAATGTGAATTTTTAGTACATACATTTTAAAGTCATTGTAATTTGAGAGTATACAAATTCAAAGTGTTGCCGTTACACCTATGACGAAACAATGGTCGTTTAGCCTTTAGTTTGTGTCTTTGCCTGAACTTATTTCCAAGTATTGATTGTGGAAAAAATTTTCTGTTATCCTTCAGTTTAATTAATCCAGTAGAAGGAACTGCAACTATCAAAACGAGACTTTAGTAATAAAACTGAATCAGATAAAAGTAATAAACGTTATCAAAGGTTGCAATTTAATCGAAGCAGAACACCTTTAATAGTGGATCGTTATCATGACTGCAGCGCAAAGCACTAATACCTAGACAGTATTAACTGCTAAAACTTTAGTTATACGAGTTTGTATAGAACACCTGTGCAATAAATCGTCTCACGTACATTATAGAGTTTCCTTATCGTAATTAAAATTCGATTTCAAAACAATGCATTTATTAGCGAATTCCATAGGAAAAATGAGCTATTGCAGTGGCCCTTATGGTAATACCCAAGGTCGGAAGTAGCAAATGAGCACCGATCATGGCCCCAGACCACGTTTTGGGGTGTCATTAAAAATCATATATAAATATATATGTATGTATATATGTGTTCGCACTTTACCGGCCGCATTTTAAGTCCGATTTGGTTCAAATTTGGTACAAATCTTGGTCGTCTACGTCGCTCGGACGAGTTTGTTAGCCAAAAAAATCCAACAATCGGAAGCACGTTTTTTGACCGAAAGTAACTATTTTTTTAAATTTTTCCTACGAGATTGATTTTTTGTTTTTTTGTTAGTGTTTTCTACAAATATAAATGCAGTATGTTATTATGCACATTTTGTTTTTTACGCGACCTTATAGCTCGCTTGGTTCCCCAAAAATAGATCGAAACGTAAAATACCATAAAAGTACCCGGTTCTAAGACATGCGGTGGATTCTACCGTGGGGTTGGCATGCGAAGCACGCAATGATTTGTGTATTGAAGGTACTCCCAATTCTAGTAGCCTGATGATGCCTAACGGCGAAACATATGTTGCTCAGTAATAAATTATAATTGTGAAATTTTACCAATTGGTATTTCTATCCCTATAAATGTAGGATGATATTATAGCTCGCTTTTTTAACCCAAAATCGATCAAAACGTAAAATACCATAGAAGTACCCGGTTCAAAGACATGCGGTGGATTCTACCGAGGGGTTGGAGTGCGAAGCACGCAATGCATCGTGTATTGAAGATACTCCCAATACGGGGGTTGGCGTTCGAAGCACTCAATGTTTTGTGTGTTGAAGATACTCCCAATATTCGGAAGCACGTTTTTTGACCGGAAATAACTATGTTTTAAGATTTTTCCTACGAGAATGAATTTTTTTTTTAGTTTTTTTTCTACAAATATCAATGCAGGATGTTATTCTGCACATTTTGTGTTTTTTTACGCGACCTTATAGCTCGCTTCCCCAAAAATCGATCAAAACGTAAAATACCATAAAAGTACCCGGTTCAAAGCCCGGTGGTTTTTACCGTGAGGTTGGCGGGCGAAGCACGGATTGCATTGTGTATTGAAGATACTCCCAATACGGGCGTTGGCGTGCGAAGCACGCAATGATTTGTGTATTGAAGATAATCCCAATATGCGGAATGGCGTGCGAACCATTTTGCAGCTATTCAGCACCGTCGTGAATAGGCCTGTTTCCCAAATCGTTGGTTGAAACCCTAAAACATAAGATTATAAACTATATTTTGGAAATTTGCTCAACTCACGTCAGCGGTTCAGCTGAGTGGTCGAATTATTATTGATTCTGGTAAAATAATGCGATCGAGCATCTCAACGGCTAATGTTCAAAAGCAAGTTTATATGTTTTAGGCTTTTAAAAATGTTTTCGGGAAATTTTTCTATTCACTTACACGCTGAATAGATGAATCCGTGTACGAAATATATTTGTAGAATACGTTTTCCCTCAGCCAACAGTCCCGGCTCACGCGCTCCTTCGCCCCCCCCCCCCCCCATCGGAAATACTCGCTTTGCCACCTCGTCCTTGCTGCCTCAGTTCAGAAGCTGCCCTCGTGGTAAAACCCCCTCGTGTATTTGAACCAAATACTTTTTGGAATTTTACGTTTTGTTTGATTTTGCCCCCAAAATCAGACGGGCAATAAGGTCGTGTAAAAAAAACAGTCAGTCGTGGGACTGCCGTCAGAAGTGAAAACATTTTAGCTTCATGTAGTTAACTTTATTTTCGAGTTATTAAGAAGCATTTTTAATCAATGTATTAATGTTGTAATAGGATCTTAAATATTTGCGAAGATGCGATGGAGCCTTAAATAATTGCAGAGAAGCAACGGAGGCAGCTATAAAAAAGTTTCACTTATTTACCTGAACTAAGTCTTTGTGCAATTTTTTACTTATTTACATGAACGATGCCGGGTGGTAGGACACCTGTTCAAAAGTTTCCCTTATTTACCTGACCAAAGACGGGTACAACAGCAATAAAAATTTGGTATGACAAATATAAACATCTGTTCCTTATTTACTTAACCGAAGTCGGGTACGACAGCTGTAATAAGTTTTCCTTACTTAATTGATTGAAGCCGGGCACGACAGCTATAAAAAGTTTACCTTATTTACTTGATATGTTCCTTATTTACCTGACCGAATACTGGTATGACAGCTGTAAAAAAAGTTTCCCTTATTTACCTGAACTAAGTCTGGTACGACAATTATAAATTATTTAACTTATTATGTATGTCAAATATACCTAACCATCTGTTTTTTATTTACATGACCGAAGTCGGGTACGAAAGCTGTAATAAGTTTTCCTTATTTACCTGACCGAAGACGGGTTCAACAGCAATAAAAAATTTGGTATGACAAATAGAAACATCTGTTCCTTATTTACTTGACCAAAGTCGGGTACGGCAGCTGTAATAACTTTTCCTTATTTACCTGGCTGAAGACGGTTACAACAGCTATAAAATAAATATAATATTTAATATATATACTCTCAGAACGTCCCAGTTGCACAATATAAAGCCGTTTCCATACTTAAAAATCACCCTGTATACTCGCGATGGCGGTGGCGGTGTCACGATTTCATACTTTTTTCCTCACCCGCAAATGTATATACCACAGTATATATATATACTCGCGGTGGCGGTGGCGGTGTCACGATTTCATACTTTTTTCCTCACCCGCAAATATATATACCACAGTATATATATATATATACTCGCGGTGGCGGTGGCGGTGTCGCGATTTCATACTTTTTTCCTCACCCGCAAATGTATATACCACAGTATATATATATACCCGCGGTGGCGGTGGCGGTGTCGCGATTTCATACTTTTTTCTTCACCCGCTAATGCTTTCTTACGGGGTGCACAACGTGCCTAAAGAAGTTTTCACTTCAAAAACAAATTTGCCGAACAATTAACTACTGTATATTTATGTTTTTTAGATGAAACCGCAACAAAGTTTTACTGTACTGAAATAAATCTAAAATAAACGGTACCGGGAACTGGCACATACTTTCTCACAAACATATTTACATTATTAAACAGATTCACTGTGACTTCATAATTGTATTAAAGTAGGAGAGGGTATAGTATATTAAAGTAGGAGAGTGAATAATAAATATTTATACAAAGCTAGAGAGAAATCTATTCTATCGATTTCGACAAAATTTGCACAAAACCTGTCAATTAGGCCTGTATAGATGCACGAAAAAAGGTTTTGACATTTTTTACAAAACAACCCCCTTTTTGGCCAAAAAACCCCAAAAATCTGTTGTTATCTGGCTAAACGAAAATTTTTCGAAAGATGCGGTTTTTTGCTACACCGATTAAGGGCTACATATAAGCCAAATTTTATCAAAATCGTTAAAGAATTTTTTTTATAAAAAAAATAATAACTGATTTTTTGGCCAAAAAGAAGGTTGTTTTTCAAAATGTTTCAAAACCTTTTTTCGCGCATCCATACAGGCCTAATTGACATCTTTGGCGCAAATTTGTTCGAAATCGTTAGAACAGTTTTCTCTCTAGCTTTGTATACATACAGACATTTTTATAAAAAATTATTTTTTGGACTCAGTTGGTCCCAAAGCGGATATTTGCAAAAAAAATTCCATAAAAAATAATAACTGTATTTTGGGGTTTTTTTGGACAAGAAGAGGGTTGTTTTTCAAAATTTGTCAATACCTTTTTTCGTGCATCCGAACAGGCCTAATTGACCTGTTTGGTGCAAAGTTGTTCGAAATCGATCGAATAGTTTCCTCTTTAGCTTTGTATACATACAGACCCTTCAGACAGACAGACAAACATACCTATTTGGCCATTTGGTTGTACGGTTTAGTCAGGACTTTTCTTTTCTATATACAGATATAGATTTTGTTTGATTTTCACACAACCTCCAAGCTATACTGTTGTTTGACAGACGTCTATTTATCTAACTTTCTTCGCTTAGCTGTTAGACTAATACATGTTCACACAGAAGGGGGTAGCAGCGTGTAACTCAAGTGCACCATTAACCAGACTCGAACCTACACTAGTGTGTCTAGGTCCCTAAATGCAGTAAACTGGTCGAGCGCATTTATCTAATTGTATCACTGTAAATACATTGCGAGCGTGACAAATCATAGCTAATTGCACCGGGTTACGCCCACACGATGTTCCCTGTAGGCCACTGCAATGTAATTAGTGAATATTAAGTAGAGAGTGCGTGCTACGTCGGACCTTACCTCTTTGTAATGGACGGGGAATGGAAGGATGCGTGGGAAACTGTGCGAAATTGTTGGATTCTAGTAGAGATGGGAATTACCGTTACATTGTGGTAATAGTCAGCAACGTTCCACTGCGTCTTGGTAATAGGTTGAAATAACGTATTAAATTTGTAACGTATTAATAGGTGGCGGGAAACTGCTAAGGTATTATTTGATATAACGTTGCAGACGAAATTACTGAAACTAATAATTTCGTAATATATGATGTTGCGTTTCGGGCAAGTTACTAGTAGACCGTTTCAGCAAGGTGTATTTATTTATTTAGTGTTACGTTGCAGACGAGATTACTTTATGAAATGTTACCAATATTCTCAAGTAATAATCTGCAGCGTTACTTGAATATTCCAAGAAACGCTTTTATTACCAAAATACATTAAAACAAACATTTTCAGAATGACTAGATATACATAAATAAATATATAATATAAAAATAATAATAAGATTTGAACTTAGATTAATTATTGATAAATCAAAATTTAAAAACGTCAAATTTTAAATACTCAGCTTCAAATTAAAATAAACATAAAATAAACGGTATCAGTTAACTGACACAAACTTTCTCCTAACTTACTGTAGTCAAAATAATATTGTTTTTAATCATTTTATTTACTACTTTTTAGAACAAAACAAAAAAATAATATTCTACCTACGTCAATCGTATAAAAAAGTTATTGTCCCAGGCGGGATTCGATCGCGCGACCTTTGAATTACTGGCCGTCCTCGCTACCGTTGTGCTACCCCGTGCGGCCGTTACCGTGATGCTAGATTGACAACATAAACTTGTTTATTTTTTAACATTTCCCCATAATTATGAAACGCCGAAGTTTTGATAAAAGCGGGTGGTGTCATTTTGTTTGGCATCTTAAGCACTATAAATACTGAAAATTTGATCAAAATCGTTAGAGCCGTTTTTGAGAAATTTGCATTTTTGTCGTTTTTTATTGGTTTTTAGGGGTAAATTACCCTTAAAAATTAAAAATTCCAAAAAATGAAAAAAACGCCTGGAGATATTAGGGTTTAGTACCTACATACCAAATTTCATGAAAATCGGACCAATAGTGTCCCCTCTGGTCGTGTATACATACTGACACACTGAAAGACAGACACCACGTTAAAAACACTTTTTTGGGTTCAGGGAGCACCAAAACAAAAAATTCCACTTAAAATATTTTTGGGTTCAGGGAGCACCAACACAGATAATTGCACTAGACAATTTTTTGGGGTTCTGGGAGCACCAAAACAGATAATTCAACTGAAAATTAAAATTCGAACATTTTTACGAAAACAATACTTTCTCCATATACTACGTATAGGGTGGAGAATGTAAAAAAATAACTAACAAAATGCAATTAAAATTGTCAAAATAATTATATATAAAAAATATATAATATACAATTTATTAGAAATCAAATGTAAACCTAGAGTAATTATTGATGACAAAAATTTTAAAAAAACATAATTTTACGTTAAACTTGTAGACTAAATTAAATTACAGTGTCAATTGTTTAAATTCAACTATTCCCAAGGCCTAAGGAAGGATAGTTCTATAAAACAGTTTATTTTTTAAAAATATTTTAAGCCAGCAGTAATATAACATGCATCTGCATATAAGCTATTAATTATTTGTAATGGATTCTTAGATACAGACACCAGGAAAGGCAAGAAATATTTCCTGCAACCTCACACTAAACATCCTGTTTATTCGGGTTTAATAATGTGTAGCCTGTGTGTAAGTTGATGCATCCTATTAATATTATAACGTAGGCCTATTAACGCAAGCGAAGAAAGCAATCTTCTGGCCGTTTTCTCAAAGGGTATTATTTTTTTCAAGGTGTTATTTTTGTCGATGTATTATTTTGTAATGTAACGTTGAAGATATGATTACTTATGCACGACTTGGAATAACACCTCTCTGGAACGTTCGTCAGTCCCTTTCCTGCGTTATCGCTTGACGTTACAGAAATAATAGGGTGTCGTACGTAACATATTAACGTGGTAATAGTCTGCAACGCATTAATAGCATTATTTTTCCTGTTACGTTAAATAACGCCCACCTATAGATTCTAGCCGACAAAAACCTTAGGAACGATAATGCAATAGAACCTAAATATGCTCGCTATATGTACAACCTCAGACATGGAAACGATCGCAGGGGTACTTTTTGGTGATTTGAAACAGTTTTAAGCAACACTCTATTAACTCCTGTTTCTGGATTTACTTGGCCGATTTTTATGCAGTTTGCTTGGAATGAAATAAATGAAGTTTTATTTGCTAGAAATTTTTAAATTGTGCAGTCATGGGCTAAGGCAAAACCGACAGCAAACCACTAGATTACTAAAAGGACATACGTAATAATCAGTTAAGACAATTTTATGGTTATAGTTTGGGAATATTTTCACCTCGACTTTCTAGGCTTTAACAAACTGAAGATCATTATCACAAAGGCTTATACTAAATTTGATTTATTAAAATTTATAAAATGTAAATTTGTGTTGCGTTAACACTTTCAAATACACATTAATAACAGCTGTAATCTATATCATTCGTAAATCATTTAACAATTTCCTATAATTTCCTAATTGATAGTATATTTTCGAATCAACTTTGAAAATTGAATATGTATTGTTCCTTCTTCAATATAAGATACGCAAATAATAATTAATGACTAAACAAGTTGTACACAGACATATTGAATGACTAATAAACAAGTTGTAAAAAAACGAAAAAAGACTGGCTTTAACAAAATATTACAATAATATGTAAATAGGTGTACGATTAAAAATAGAAAACTAATAGCTTAAATTGTCCCTGTAAATGAAGCAAAACTTAAAATTTTGTATAACTGGAATAACACATAAAAACACTTATATCTACATACATAAACAAATTACAATTGATAACTTAAAAAAACATTAACCTATGCATACAAAAATATAAAGCCAACTACATTAATACACAAAAACATATAGATTTCATCACGCATAAAAAAAAACAGCAAAAACAGCAAATAAAAAAGGAGACAACAAAAGGCACCTCAAGGATAAGCCTGTGCAGAGGATTGCCGAAAAAACCCAAATAAATATAGATAACAGAATTCAAGCGAACATATTACTTAAAATATTACATAATTAGTGAAGATCGCTAAATGTAAAAACATGTGTATCAAGAGATGAATTTCATAATTACAACGGTGGGTATAATTTTGACTATATCATAATTTCTAATAGAAAATCAACCTCTGGCAATTCAAGCAACCACTTTCTTAATTTTGTTAGAAACATCTTTTTGTTAAAACTGTATTTAATATAATTTCTGTAACTGATTAAATGTTCTGGGTGCTACGAACTCAAAGTTTTAGTGAAAAAAGTTCAATTTGGTTTTGTAATCTTTAAATTTGACGAATTACTTGGTAAATTACCGCTTCTTATATAAAACAGCTAGATTACCTTACACATATAGGCCTACATATACTTTATAGGCTATTTATCTAGTTCCACTAAAAGAGGTTGGGAATGTTCAGTTTTTGATTTTTACTGTATAAATCTAACAATTCTCTTTTGAAATATAAAGACTGTTTTTATATTAACTGGTTACATCAACTGGTTTTATTATACTGGTCGCTGTGGCGACTAAATTCAATTTGAAATGGTTTTACTTTGTTCTAAGCTAGATATAACTCGAAATAACGGCCTAACCTATATGTTTTATTAATTTTAAAAGTAAACCAAATGAAACTAATTAGCTGTTTTAAGTGTATACTATTTGGGTGTTTTCAATATGTATCTATACATTCTCAGAGCAGGGGATACAAATTGCCTTTCGAATTTTTTGTGCAGTTGGGGAACTATTTATTTTCTTTACGTGTACTTTGTATCGGGCTGATTAGATTTCATAAAGTGGCGAATTGAGGGGTAATTGAAGCAGAATTTGCAATTCTTTTCGACTTTAACATATTAATGGTAATTTGGAGGGTTTTTTTCGGCTGTAGCAAGGTAACGAAAGTTAAAAAGAGGAGAATACGTTTTCGAGAAATATAGTGGTAAACATGTAAACGGGGATTGTAACATTAAAATCTAGTTAACACTGACATAAAGACAACTAGACAAGTAGTTGTTTCGGTTGACAATTAATTGCTTTCATATCTATCAGAGTGACCAACTTTTGAATTCAAAATAGCAAAGATATTGTATCTGGAGTTATACTCCTGTACCCCTGGAGGCAGAACTATTGGATTCCTTTTTAAAATTTTGTTGTTGTTGTTTATATTAATTTTCTTTTTAGGGTTTAGAAGTAATATTGTTTTTGGTTTTCTTTTTTGTGTATTCTATCTTAATAATGTATTATAGTGTCATATTTTAATTTATTTTGCTAGCTCTGTTGTTAAAGTTATACTGTGTGTAAAAAAGTCCATCCCCCGTTTAATTTTTTTGCTTGTTAAAAAAAACAAATATCTTTTGGGGAACGACACTAACTTAATCCAAAGTATCTTTTGACGTTATTGGAAATGTTGGGTGTCCCCCAAAAATGGGGGATTTCGGGGTACAACTCAAATGTTTTAAATGGGACGTATGTCATGTGATACCTCGTTTTAAAGGTCTATTTAATGCTAGGAAAATGACATCAAGAAAATAAAAATCGGACCACCCAAAACAAAATGGCGGCCCTAAACGCGTTGAAATAAATCGACATAAAGTTGCTAATATCTCAAGTTTTTAGAACAAATTTCAAGAGACAAAAAATGTTTATTTCAAAGTGCTTCGACTAAAAAATTCCAAATCGATTTCGTAAATTTTTTTTACAAAATTTTCTAAGATGGAGGAGTAAAACTAAAATTAGTTAGTATCTTTCCCCAAAAGTTGTTTGTTTCAACAAGCAAACAAATTAAAGAGGGGAAGACGGACGTTTTTACCTACAGTATTTATAACTCGTTGTCTAAATCTTGTTTGTTTTTCTTATTCTAATAAAAGTAATTAAAAAAGGGGAAAAGTCATATAACCCAGATTTAGGCGTTAAAGACGTTGGTAGATTAGTTGGTTTAAAAAAACATATATTTACAATTTACGAAATCGAAAGTGATTAGTAATCAAACTATTCGAAAATGTACAATGTTTGTAAAATCAATTTTAAAACAATTTCACTATTTTAAAATTAAAACTGTAGACGAATTTTCGGTGTTATTAAATATACAAAGATAAACAGTCAACGCCATAACTATACAGGGTGACTATTTTAATTGTGCCACCATTGGTATATCAGAAGCGGATTAGGACTTCACATTCAATTTTAAGACTTTTTTATTCTTGGTGTTTTTTTTTTATAAACTTACCCGTTTAGCCACTAGGAGCACTGACAGTTTTAGAAACTCCTATTTCAACCATTATTAAATTATTAAAGTTTTTAATTATAACTTAAAGCAGATTTTCAAAGTGTCCTCCATCTTCATAAATACATGCGTGCGCACATAAATACATCTACTTACACAATACACAGTGGTTGCGTTAGCGATTTTTTAACAGAATTAAGTACGTTTTTTGTATAAAATTAAGTATTTATGAAATTGCAACAACTTTTTAACATTCTATTGTAAAAAATATTGCACTTTGAGTTAAATTTTATTGTTTGCAAATTGAAAATAAGCCTCTTTAATAATAATTGTTGAAATAGGAGTTTCTGAAACTTTCAGCGCTCCTAGCGGCTAAACGGTAAGGTTTATTAAACAAATACCAAGAATAAAAAAGTCTTAAAATTTTATCTAAAATCCAGATCCGTCATAAAAAATAGGGGTTTCCATAAGAAATTCGAAAGTAGGAAACCATATTGGAAAATGGCGGCATATTTTCGAAATTTCAAATTCATATTTTTAACGGCCACTAAAAAGTAGGTGAAGTTCCCTATTTAAAGTTTCCTGTAATTCTTGTCGCTTCTGATATACCAATGGTGGCACACTTAAAATAGTCACACTGTATAGTATCTTAATTTAATTATTCGGTTATGGTGGTCTAAGAAATGCTAATGATACACAATTAAGAAACGTGCACTTCAGTTTGCTCTTAACCTATTTAATTTCAGATTTTCTTTTTCTTTAATGTAGCATTAGTGGTGTTGTAATTGTGGCTAATAACAAGTAAAAAATATGTTATTAAATTTATTTTAATTTGTTATCCTAAAAATTAACTTTTTTTGAAAAATCCCAAATGGGGATCATGTCATATACGGCTAAAAATAAAAATGGGTGTCATGACATTTTGGGTGTAAAAACACTAACACATTTTATTAACTTAGCGTTTAATTAAGCTGTAAAACATTTTTACAAAAATTAAAAAAATTACATTTGATCTGAAAACACTGAAGAAAAATGCGGTTACAAAGGTACAAGGTTAGGTTTCTTCTTGTGCCAATCAGAAAAACATGGTACATGGAGTCCCACATTGCACTTGACACATTGTTTTCTTGCATTCTTCTTACAAACTGCACATTTCCTCTGTTTTACTTCATGTGTTCGTTCAAGATGATGTCCAACAGGACAGCCTCTTCCACTCGCTTAGTAGACAGCTTTGTAAAAGATGGTCTTCCTGCATTTCTAGGGTCAGGAACGGATGATTTAGACAGATAGGTTCTAGCGACGCTTCGTCTGAAGTCAAGAAGAGGGACCTTTTTATTTGTCATGCAATATAAAATGTGTGCATTTACCAAAGCCGTGTCCAGTAAATAGGTGAAGATAGAAAAATTCCATCTTTTCGCCTTTATTTTGGTGCGATACTTGTTGACTAGCCAATCCATCCTGTCTACTTCTCCCATGCTTTTGTTGTAGCTTTCAATGCAGTGAAGTTGGTCAACTTTGACTTCCTTCTTTTCAGCCTTGGACCATCTACTGACTTTTTTCATAGGATGTAGTCCTTCATGGTTTGATATAACTTTAACAGTGTTATTTTCATTCAATGATACATCAAATACATTACTTTCGAGGTCAAATGCATAATCATATGTGCCCCTTTCTTCTTTTTTCATGGTTTTGTCATCTTTCAAGGGACACTTATTTATCCTTCTTAGTTGAGCTGTACCAGTAGCAGACACATTTTTTTCGGTTAATTTTTTCATCAACCCATATGAGGTAAAAAAATTATCAAAATAAAATGCATGGTTCTGTGGGTTGTCAACTAGGCTAACTTTCCTCATAACAACAGAAGCATCTAGTGATGTCATTTCTCTTTTCTCAGTCTCAACTTGTTTTCCTTTATAAAGTTCTGTATGGAACAAATATCCTGTTTCACCACAACATAAAGCCCAATGCTTGAAACCAAATCGAATTGGCTTTCCCTTGATGAACTGTTTTAAAAAATGATGACCGAAATAACGGACCATTTGTTCATCGATACTCAGTTTTTGTGAAAATATTCCAAACTTCATAAAGTTGTTGTTCAACATATCATATAACGGAAGAATTTTGTAGTTTTTCTCAGCAGAGTTGTCAGGGGGAATTTTAATGTTATCATTGAAATGTACATATTTTTTTATCTCTAACCACCGATGTTTTGCGAAACATTTTCGTACACAATCGATTGACATATCTTCATCCTCACTCCAGAAAAGATGTTATTGTGGAAGATAGTGATAGCCTGAAAATAATAACACTCCCAGAAATTTTCTAAGACAATCGGTAGTAAATATAAAGTCATGGTTGTTATTTTGAACAGCGTAAATCATAGTTTGTTGGACAATATGCTGCATTATGTTCTCATCAAAAATGGTTTCAAAAATTTCAACAGGAGTTTTATTTTCTAACTCCTCTTTTATTTTTTATTTGTGTTCTGAAATGAAGTCATCCGGAGGTAACTGTAGTTGAAAAATTGGGTTAGGTTTTTGCCAGTTTGAATCAATTACAGACAATTTCTTTTCATTTGACCTATTTTTAACTTTTTTACAGATTTTTTTGATTGTTTAGAAACTTTTTTAGTTTTCCCATGATCTATTTTACCTTCATTCATACATGATGAGCTAGCTAGGGCTACTTGCGTATCGTTTGAAGTTTGTACAGGAATCTGGCCTATGTCTAAATTAGACAAATTAGGTTCCTTATAATAAACAGAAGATGATAACTTTATCTTTTTCATTGGCGGCTCTTTACAAGAATCTTTAGTCATATTTTTTCTAAATAACTTGGAAGCATTAGGCTCGGAATCCTCTGTCTCTATTGGTATAGATTTTTCAATAACATGGACTTCAACTTTCCCCGGAACATTTCTAGCAACGACATCAGAATCTAATGCGTCTTCATCGATGTCTTCACAGTCTGATACTGTGTCAACTCTATCCGGTGGTAGCCGGACAATATGTGAGTCATTTTCCACTGATTCCAAAAATTCAGGGTCGTTTATAAGTGATTCAATTTCTTTGAGTTTCAAAAACTGCCATGCAGCCATGTCTGAAAATATAAAAATTCATAGTACCATATCCACATTCAAATCAGAAAAATCAGTGTGGATATGCCATGATCCCCAAATGGATATCTAACTTTACACCGTTATCATACCTAACCTAAAAAAAATGTTAGCTCATGACTATAGTCTAGGTGTCTTTTGGACTATAAACAAGCAGTTAAATACATGTAATGTGTTTGAAAGTAAATATTAGGATAATAATATAACTATAAAACTAGTAATGCAGTGTGAACGTCAACTTACGCTGCAAGTGTTGAAATAAATTGTTTCTATAACAACACAATCATAATGTAACAGCACATGTGCACACTAACCAACTAAGAACAAAACAAAGAAAGAGTAAACACAGTCAGATGGCACCTAAAGCACAGTGCTGCCAACCTAAACCTTCAAAAACTAAATATCCCCAATTGGGGATCATGAAATTAAATGGGTTAAGTCTTCAAAATAAAGTATACAGTCAGAATTTTAGTTACTATATTATTGAAATATTCACATTTTTGAATTCATTGAAATCCAAAATTACCAATAAGGCGTAGGTCCCGTGACGTCAATGTCAGACGTTTGAAATTGTAGACGATGTTATTTGAACAGGTAGTAGAGAAGTTAATTATTTCGGAGTACACTAAGAGAGTAATTTATCATATCAAGTTACAAACCATTAGCATATAGAACCAAGCCAGCCAGCATCTGTGTCGTGATAAACTTAAATGGCCTGTTGCAAAGTATCTTTTTATTTAATTATTAGTAAATTGTTTTATGATCATTTCAAATATTGATTTTCTGTTTCAAAGAAGTTATAAATATTTCCCCAGCTTATCACCCCTAAAATTTAAAAAAAATATGTTAATATTTAACAATTAGTAAATCTGGAAATAATTATTGTTTGGAAAAGTGGCAATTTTTTGGAAAACTAAATATTTATACAATGATTTACTATATACGTAACGCATTAAAAGCAACAAATAATGTCAACAACCCGACTTAATATAAGCAAGCTATATGATATCTGTAAAACAACCATGCCGCTCCATCTAATTCAATATAATTAATCTTAGATATAAGTAATTAGAGGACTATTCCCTATTGTCTTGTTTGATTTGTCTATTAAACACTTAAGATATTTTCTTCGTCGTATTTATTTTAATAATAATATTGAAATATGTTTTATCTATACATAATTAATTTGCTAGGGGTTATTTTGTGAGTAGAACTCCTCCTAGAGTTTTTAACCGATTTTGATGTTTTTGGTGTCATTTTACAGAGCTCACTCTGAAGTTGTGCTTCCCTTAAAATGAGCTCAATGTATGTCAAGGGCTTCGCCCCAGTGGCCCTCAAAGTTGCCATGTTAATCTTATGGAAGGTCAATCTTAAGGAAGAAGGAGAAAGATTTCTTTTGATTTTATCAGGGGCACAAAAAACAGCTGTTCGTATGAAAAGCTTAAAACAGCTGATTTTGATCAACAGCTGATTTTGATCAACAACTGATTTGGATCAAAAACTGAATATAATTTTAGGTTAGGTAAATCAAGCAATAGCGAAGCATTGCCCCGTTTGCCCGGTCCACTAGTATTACATAAATCATTCAAGTTTTCGATGTGAATGAAATTATTAATTTTCCAACGGTACACATACAAAATGCTAATATACAGGGTGTCAAGTAATTACGGGATCAAACTTCGGGGAATGGTTCTATGCGTGAAAATAAGAAAAAAAGTTCATATAAACATAGACCAAAAAACTCTTCGTTTCCCGGATTTCCGCCATTTTGTTTTTTGTACAAAATAATTCAAATCTAGAGAACGGTTTGACTGATTCAATTCAAACATAGCATGAAGTTTAACCTAACAATGATATATCTAAAAAAATAAACAATTAAATCCAATCATGTGTTTATAAATGGAGGCTGTTTGAAAATTTAAAACCTAAATTACTCAAAAACCGTACATTGTAACGAAAAATGCCAAGACACCTTTTTTGTAGCCCTTTTGATTCCCTATCGGATGTTGTAACTGTCAAAACAATCGGACGAAGGATAAGTTAAAGTTAACGATAGCAAATGTACATACAATATTGCTGTGTTTACTGTGTTGGTATAGAATGGCGGGTTAAACAAATCTATTTACATAACTACGGTTTTTGGGTTATTTAGGTTTTAAACAGCCGCCATTTTGAAACGCATAATTCGATAGTATCGGTTATTTTTCTTGAGATATATCGTTGTTACGCTAAGCCTCGAGCCAAGTTTGAATTTAATCAGTAAAACCGTTTTCTAGATATGAATTATTTTGTACAAAAAACAAATTGGCGGATATCTGGGAAGCGAAGAGTTTTCGGGTCTATGTTTATATGAACTGTTTTTATTCTTTTGACTCATAGAACCATTCCCCAAAGTTTGATCCCTTAATTACTAGACACCCTGTATATTCTAAATGCTTATAAAATAATATTTTTCTAAATGTTATACAATAATTTAAATAATATTTTTATTTAAATTTGACTACTTATTTAAATTGTAGGAATACCATCATGAAAACACCAAATCTACAATCGTGGCCTTGATCAGATAATTGCCTTTCTAGCTGTTGTAGCACCGGTGATTGATGAAGTTAAATTATACCGCGGCTAGAATTTATTCGGCGACAACAAGTATTACAAAAATAAAACAAATAAAACTTTAGTTTCTGTATCGGCCCTGATAAGGACCGTATGTGGGACAGAATGTACCTGAAGGGCTTTTTAATTTACCTTTGAAACTTGGACCTAAAAAGGACCATTTAGTGCCAGATAGGCCAACGTTCGAACGAATTGAATTTTAAACTCTTTTGGGCCTTGAAAAGGGCCGCTTGGTTCTTTGTGAAGAAGTCCCAGTCTTTTTGGGACCTAGGAGCTTCTGTTCCTACTATCGCTGAAGGCGCGGGTGTGGCGTACGCGGGTGCTGCTGAAGGCGGCAGGCTAATAAGTTGCGGCTTGTGCCAAAAGAAAACTATAGGCGGTGCGCTGAGGTGACGCAGTTGAAAATACTTCCTCAAAAAGTCCGGGTTAAGCCCGTCGATGTGCGCTGGACTCGGTCCGTCGGTGGTTCGACGCAAAGGGGGAAATATAGCCTGCGAAGTATTGATGGGTTCAGGTGAAGCCTGCGTTGGAATGCTTGTACCGCGGCGAAGTTGCTTGAGACGCTTGACGACGCGGCGCTGCGCGAATTTGCTGCGGTAGGTCGGTGCTGGCATGAAGTGCCAAAAGAATTAATTGCAGGTGAAGCCTGTGAACGCTGCGCTGTCGTAGTTCGTTGCGAGGAACGCAGTAGCCCTGAATAGTGCTCAGAAGCACTACCCGTTCACCAAGACGACTGCAATGTCTTGGATCGGCGAGACTACCTTGTTTGAAGCGGCCCTGAGAAGGACCGTGTAAAGCTTGAAGAGCGTAGATTTGTATCGGGTGACACGTAGCCGGAGCTACGGCGGAGGTTCTAGCCGGACTAGCCTCTTTTCCGCGAACGGGTCTTCTCAGTGTCTGCTGTCCGGTTGCGCTGGTGTTGTCTCGATGGTAATTGAATTAAAAGAACCAGTAATTGAATTATAAAATATCGTTTATTGAATCGTATTTGGCCCTGTAGCAAGTCGGCAGTACTTCCTCCTCAGTTCGCTTAATTCTTTGGCAGTAACTCTTTCTATGCCTCGGCTGAGGACTTTGGCACTCGTTGCGGGAGACTTCCCGTCTTCTTTCCTCACTGGCAGTCTAGGCTGGAGCGCACTTGGTAGCTGGTGCTGGCTCAGTGGTAGTTCGCTTGTTGTAGAGGTGAAGTTGGCTGTTTCTTGGTGTCGAGGTGAACGAAGATCTTGTTGTTGGCCTGGTGGTGAACGA
This sequence comes from Philaenus spumarius, assembly GCA_018207615.1. Classification (NCBI taxonomy): domain Eukaryota; kingdom Metazoa; phylum Arthropoda; class Insecta; order Hemiptera; family Aphrophoridae; genus Philaenus; species Philaenus spumarius. Next base: position 210,239 of record JAGFPH010002135.1, read on the forward strand.
AGATTCCATGATTTTGGACTCGAATCGGGCCGTATATATACTGTTCTCCAGCGAAAAGTAACATCTAAGTGCGAAATCTAACACTTAGGGGAACGTAGTCGGCGAATTACAGTACAACAAAGTTGCCGAGTTCCGAACCAGTGTAAAGTTTGGAAGTCTTGGCGCGTTCTTCAGTTTGCGGTTGCAAGTTCTTAAGTTCGCGTGGGGACTTAGAATAATTTCGTCAGAAGTTACGCGGGAGATTGTAACCTTCTCGGACGCAGTGCGATGAACGCCGAGAAAGTTTGAAGTCGTTGTTTCGGCCGTTTGTGCGATGATATAACTAGTTTTTGTTCAGCAAACGTTTCTACGTTTGCCACTAAATATATAACGTGACCGGGGAACTGAATTTACTGGGGATTATTGAGATATTACGATAGATGTTCCGCGGGAGATTACCGAACAACTTTCCCGTAAGACAAGGTCTTGTCGGCGGGGAGAAGTTTTACATTAGAAGTGAAGGAGCCGTTCGCAGTGAGGTCGTAGTGACCTTGGCGGGAGAACGTGTTCGCTTCCCAGACAGCTGCAGTGGTCGGAACGGTCCTTTGAGAAGTTTGTAGGGGAAACAAAGCTAGTTGACTTTCTCGGAAGAAGAGGTCTCGATTCCCGAGGAAAGAAGACGTGCCTACGTTCGCCAGACAGATGTTATATCGTCCCGGGGACTTGTGGAGTGAAGCTCCGGGGAAATTTAGGCGAGTTTTCCCGTAAAAGCATTTACGGGAAAATCGCAAGACGCTGACTGATGTGGACCCTTATGAAAGCCCAAAAGTTTGTTGTAGAATTATGGTTCTTTGTCGCATTGAAGTTGAGGGCCAAGAAGTTTGTTGTGGAATTCCAATTGTTGCTTCGAAGTGTTGTCGACCCTTTCGAGGGCCGAGAAGGTATTTCGGAAATTCCACCGGGTGTTTCACTTCGACTTTGGCCCTTTGCGAACCAAACATGATGGTAATTGTTACTTTCGCCGGAGTATATATACGTTGCCGGGGAAATCTCACGAAGCTGAATATTATTGATAAATATTGTAGCGACGCTACAACAAGACTCTAATCGACGCTACAACAAGACTCTAATCGTAATATAAATATTGTAGCGACGCTACAACATAGCTTTATACAGTGAACCAAAATGCTTAAAGCTGTAATAAATTTGTGTCGTAAGTTATTTACATAAAGAGTTAGTTAATAATTAATTCTACTTGTTTACATCTTTCATAAAAACTCTGCTTTATTCTTAGGAGTGTTTCAGAATTCGTTTAATTTTTAGCTATCATAAAACTTGCAATGGGAGCCACAAAATCGAGTAATTAGAAGGGAGTAGCAGGCAATTACATTAAAAGTGGGCGTAGTTCACTACTACTACCTTTGAAGACGCCCTATATATGTCTGTATAGTGAACGTGTTTTTATTATGCGTTTGCTTCGCCTGATGATGGCTTCTGTCGGGGCGAAACAACTGTAGAAACAAAAAAAGATTGACTACTTTTGACAAGATGTGTTGAATCGATGAATCTAAACCGACAGACTGGGATGCAAAATTCCAGAGTATTATCTTTAACATTTTTGTATGGGTTATAAGTTTAGCCTAATATTTAGATAGGTCTTACCGGTTTCATTTCAAATGTGCACAAATCAACCGACTTGTACGCATAAAATACTAAATACCTTAATGAAAACTATTTCCATGATTAAAAAAAATATATATTTCAATATATTGATTTAGCAAACAAACGCCAACGACTACTCAAATCAAGCTGTGTAAGCAATTACGTAAAAAGATTTGATTAATAGAGAAACTTCATTGAAGCGGATTTATTATTCCTATTTAATGATGTAGTTGAAACTCCACTCCTCAGTAAATAAATGTATTGCTGAAGTACTCTGCAAGTGAAGATACCACTTGAGAACGTAATGCACGGTTCGCGTGGATAGTAAACTCGGTAGACTTTTGAAGTGAAAACTTCTCTGTAGGCGCACATTGTCCAAAATATTTTAAAAATTTAGCTGGCCGTGAATCGGATTTTACCGTCACGCTCTATTCCGTCACGATCTACTATATAGAGTACACATGTTTATATAGCAGAGTATATAGTTTACTTGGTAATACCTGTAAAATGGACAATTGCTTCCTCATTTCGTAAGTTGCGACAAAATGGATTAATATTAATATAATAGGAATTTACCGTCACGCTCTATTCCCTCACGTTCTACTATATAGAGTACACATGTTTATATAGCAGAGTATATAGTTTACTTGGT
>JAGFPH010002136.1:9794-29385 GCA_018207615.1 Philaenus spumarius
TACACATTTGGTACACAGGTTGGTTTTCTAAGTCGCTTGGACGAGTTCGTTAGCCAACAAAATTTACCAGAAGTAGTCAAAATTTTTGGCCGGAAGTATCATGTGTGCGCACTCTAACGGACGCATTTTATGTCCGTATGTCCGATTTGGTCCAAATTTGGTACACAGGTTGGTTTCTAAGTCGCTTGGACGAGTTCGTTGGCAAAAAAAATTACTGGAAGTAGACCAAATTTTTGACCGGAAGTAAAATGTTTTTGAGATTTTTCCTACTAGAAATAAACTTTTTTTAAAGTTTTCTTTAACAAAATAGACACACGAAATAATTCTGCACATTTTGTTTTTTTACGCGATCTTATAGCCCATCTGGTTCCCCCAAAAACAATTAAAACGTAAAATACCGTAAAAATACCAAAATTAAATCCTCGGCTTTTACCTTGGTGACCGATGGCAATATATTTGGTACATGCTGGCAGCAGCTACGTGAGTCGATCAATTTCCCAAATAGTGGTTTGAAACCCAAAAACATATAAAAATTTAATTTTGGAAATTCGCTCAACTCACGTCAGCGGTTCAGCTGCGTGGTCGAATTATTTTATTATTAAAGGAGAATATTGTGAATGGATAACTGTACACCAGGTAATTGATTACTCTCAAGTTTGTTGTAAGAAAATCAATAATTAATTTATTGAAAAAATAAAACTTGCAAAATCAAAATAAAACCTCTTTGTTAAAACCAATCGTATCAACAGACAAATTATATAGGCCTACAATTTATATATTAACCAGAAAATGTATTATCCTATCAGGCTTGGCAGACAGAACAATTTTGAATTAGTAATCTCTTTCATTAATTAATTTTACCATTTATTCAAATTTATTTAATTTATTTATTTAAATTATTGTTATTTTGACCTTTATATTTACTAAATTTAATTTAATTTATTTAATTTACAATTCCGTAATAATTTTACCAGAATCAAATATAACCTACTCAAACCAGTACTTTTAATAAATTTAATTTAATCAGGCAAATTCTTTTATAAGGAACAACGAACCACAGACCTTGTTTTTGACGTTAGAACAGTCCGTCGACCTTAGGTGTACCGGTTGTTCCTGGATGGTAGGTGTCCGCGGTACGTCGCTCGTGCTGCGCTGGTTCTAGTTGAAATCAGCTGATGTTGAACGGCAAATTGCTGGCTTCTGTAGTCGTTATGTCAGAGTCTAGTAGTTGGCTGGTACGCAGAAATTACAGATGGACTTGTAGAATGATTCTGGAAGAATCTGGTAGAACCAAAGTTGATCCTATATTTCTTCCTCGTGGGTTTGAATCCTTGAAGTGAATGGCTCATGTCCTGAAGAGTAGCCCAGCTACCCCAATTTACCACATAGATTTAATTGTGAGCTAACTCATTAGGATAGGCTGTACGATCGATTCTGCGAAGTATACTTTAAACATGTAACAAATATTTCAGTTATTCAAATATTTTTACGAAGTAAAAAATCCTGAATGTTGTTTCAAATTACTAAAAACTGTCTAGCATAGTAGTTAGCAATTGAACGTAGATAAAACAAATGTTACAGCCTGACACTGGTATATAACATCGTTAACGTCGCAATTTTAGTAATAATAAAATCGTAATAATCTTTCCTGGACCCTTCATACTGGTCCTGACTTCACTCCTGGTACAACCCTTCTCTTGGTTTCCACCAGATTTCAAGTTAGGCCTTTTGCATCTTTTTTAAGAAAATTTTTTCTCGTAATTAATTTTTATTTAATTAATCTCCTTTTTCTTTTAATTATTTCTTATTAAAATAAATTATTTTCCTTCTACTTCAGCTTCTTAAAGTTGATGGTGTGACGCATCCCCTCCACTTCTTGGTTTGCGGTACGTTTTCTCATCACCGCTCCTTCGTGGTACAATCTTCGTTAATGTATTTTCCTCTTGAGGGTCTTGTCTTCTTCGGCACGATGTCGAATGGTGTTTTTCGGAAGTCTCGTTCGCTTGCACTACTCGTTTCTCGGCTGTCTTTTGTCCTTTCACTTTTCTTTATTTCCTTTTCGCACTTTGACGTAGTGGTTACCTTACGGTATTGTCCGCTGTTTTTCTCCGATTTGTCACTTCTCATCTTCTTGGGAAATAGCCTATTCTTGCGAAAACTGGTTTAGTTTTATTTATTTACAAGAAATTTATTTAAAATACTATTTAACCACCATTACATTTCTATTCTAAACCTGTTTGTTTTTCTCTTTATGTCTTGTAAAAAACTTTATATTTATTTCATAACACTTTAAAAGCGTGAATTCTCTCACCTTTTTATTTCAATTTATTTTGAACATTTAGTAAGATAGAACTTTTTTTATCGTATACTCTCTTTTACTTAAAAAAAACTTTGAATTTACTTTCTTATCCACTTTTTGGATGTGTGAACTTTGTCATTTTAGCTGACTTTTTTTATTTCTGAAAAATCGTTGTTTTTTATAATAACCAATATTTCTGTAGATTCCAAAAATACCTTCTTTTTGGATTTCGAGCGAAATTTAATGTTTCCCTTAACTTTAAATCCTATTTAATTTAGTACTATTAACATTTACGATTTGCATTCCGCACGGCCATTACCTACGCTTTTAGCGCAATGCAACCAACCATGAACAATACAAATACATAAATTCCCGGATTCCTGTATTCCTTTGAAAATCAGTTTTTCGAGGATAAATTAGTTTTCCTTCACCAACTTGTCGAAGTTCAACGTTCATCTTGGGAGATAACAGCCATTTCGATTGATCTTGTTCTACTTTTGCTCTACATACGTCCAGACACCGATTTTTAGCGTTAAAAAGTCGAATCTATATATATATAAAAGCCAAATCCATCGACCCACTGATCACGATTTCTCAAAAACTACTGAACGGATTGGAACGAAATTTGGTTTGTAGCTTCCTCTAGGACCATAGGTGCTCACTAAGAAAGGGTTTTTAAAAAATTCGAAATTTTAGGGGGTTTGGGGGGGTCAAAGTTACTAAATCTCGATTTCTCCAAAACTTCCTAACGGATTGGAATGAAATTTGATATGTAGCTTCCTCTAGGGCCATAGATGCTCGTTAAGAAAGGTTTTCAGTAAATTCGAAATTTTAGGAGGGATTTGGGGTGGTCAAAGTTACTAAAATCCCCCATAAGAAATACATAGTATAATATATTTATTGATTTATTGTTTTGTTAATATACTTTTAACTTTGAAAGTATATCCGTGCAAAGCCGGATCGGGCCAGCTAGTTTTATAATATTTTACAAACTTCGAAATTTCAAAGGCTCTGTCCGTTGTAATACGTACAACGTGTTCTGGGGACCATGATCGGTGCTAATTGACCTCAAGTCTCACTGCAACGGCACATCTTCCCTGTGGAAATTCGATAGTAAGAAGTCGAACTTGTTTTTATCTGAAGCAGTTTTTAAAAATATCCGTTTCTATAATTTTTACATAATATTTATTTAAATTAACGTGCAAGAAAAGTATTGTTCACAAAATAAAAACATTTCTAAAACTCCGTCCTCCGGTCGCTAGCCTGGTAAACTTTAATCAAAAGCCTCATCATTACCATCAACCTTTGGTTACATGCAACTCCTCCCCCAACAAAGGTATTTGCGTCAAACTATTCCCCTAGCTCCCTAAACACATGTCTACCCTAGTACACCACAGCTCATACATACGCAGCTTCTGCTTGGTGGTTACTCTTTGAGAGAAGCTAAAAATCTGTTTTTTATATTTTTAGAGGGTACATACATCTATGTTAGGGAGATTTAAAAATACATATCAACATATCAGTTCAAATTAAATAAATAAATCATTGTCACATCGTTATTTCACCTGTATCTATCTTGTAACTGAATTTCCTAAGAGTGTCACGTTACTTAGGCTTGTTTTTAACTAGCGAGAATAACAAAATATGTCATATACAAACATAGAGAAAAATTTTAACAAAATATTATAAGTTCAGTTATTTGAGTAAAAAATCATTTTTGAAATTACATTTTAATAAAATAAGGAAACTGGATTTTTATTCCCCCTGGTTATTAAGTAAGCATTGCAGTAACACCTTTTAATTATTAAAAAGTTTTAAATAATCAAACTTTAGAACAGATTGTTAAAACTTCCATTGTTAAGCCTTATAGCTAGTTAGATTTAGCAAGGACTTTACGATGCGCTGGAGGGAGGGAAGAATATAGGCAAGTGGGGATGCCGTCCGCTGTAGGGGAAGGGACACTACGTTCTACTTATAAAACTAATCAAGATATGGGAATTTTTATATCTATATATAAATGGAATAAGAGTTTTTTTGTAGACTGTTGAGAATAGTGTGATTTTTCGTTTATTTACGTTTCATACACCAAATAATCCGAAACAAGCCTTATCTCAATTTTTGTCTGTCTGATGTCGGTAACACTCGCGGACCTGTTTCTTGTTCATGATTAACGTTAAAACAACTTATAACGATAGATAAATAACTATTTTAACAAAGAAATAAACATGAGTAACAATAAAACTACATTTTGATACTATTTAAAGTATTAAGTAAACTAAATAAACTTATAACTTACTATTTAAAAAAGTACATAAGTAGGCGTACGTTTATTCATGTAAAAGTATCGGTAGTAGTGTATTAAAATTGTGTCTATTAATATTACGCGATGATTTGATATCAGCTGTTAAAATTAATTTAGTGGATATGAAAATCAGGTGACCTCAATAATTTAGTTAGTGCTAGGCCTATGTTGTCATTTTTACTTCAGGAATGTTACTGAGAAAAATAGGTTAGTTTGAAAATAAATAAATAAAATTTATTATTAATATTATTAATCACAGTGTGATGAAAAGTATCGTTTCGAAAAGCATCACTTTCGGACCTAGTGATGAAATATACTAAGTTATAAAACTAGCATACCAACATAAAATAAAGCTTGATCTTGGTATTTTTTGGATCATTTGTTTCCGCTTCTCTTTTCATAAAGTGGTAAACATTAGCAATGATCTCACGGGTTTGCTGTGAATAACTTTTCTACCCCTTAACTTTGATATGACACTACCTTCCATTAAATCTAATTATACAAATATAAACAATAAAAAATAAACAACGCTAAATAACAATAATAAACAGCGATAGTTAAATTAAAAATTGATTTGTGCACGGACAATAATGTTATTGGAAACGCGTACAATCAACACCACCTATAATACAAGGCCTCAGCGCTCAGGCGTGACGTCAGCAAAGGAAGGCCTAGGCTCACGTAGTAAATGCAGCTGTATAGAAATCGTTCGCTTTATTAACAAGCTCAAACTGTCACAAATTATTTTCAGCCCTAAATTTTGTCTTTATAAGAATAATATATTTATTTCTATTCATATTTATTGATATTAAATTAAAAGAATATTAATATTTATAAAGATTTAATCTTGAAATATGAAATGTAAAAAAAATACGTTTTGCATTTTTTTGTTGTTGTAAACAATACCGGTATTTGCTTTTTATGGAAAATATACTAACTTTATAAAACATCCTAAATATTATAGCCTATATGCCCTAATTTAAATTAGTAGCCTTTCAAATTGCATGCTATATTTTTTTTAGAAAAACAAAATACTAATTACAATAGTAGAACTAACATCTCTGTAGGCCTAATTATTAGCCTACAGCTTCAGGTTACTAAGCTTTCTATTATTATGTTCTTTGCCAGACTAAATTTGGTCTGGTTTAGAATCTAACCAGTTGTTTCTAATACACTTTAACAAGTGAACTAAATCAATTAAGTAAAACAAAGGCCTATCTTTATCACAAGGATGAGGATACACAATGTTTGTAGATTGGTTCTGGGCGAACATTCTCATTGCTTTACTATTTATGGCATTGTTGTCACTGGTAACACAAAATATTTTGTAGCCTATTTCTTCTAAATTAGCTATAATTGTTGTTATGAACTTGAAGAGTATTTAATGATCTACATTAGACATTGGTGATATAATAATATGTATAACTTCTTTAAAACTTGAGTTAATGTCAGGTTATCATAAAAACATAAGCGGTAGATGCTAAACAAGTATTAATACAAGCTGTACCTAATATTTCCAGCTTTATAATCTAAGTATGGTTTAATGTGAATTTCATTTATTAGTAATACCATGTGCTTTTAATTTTATTTTATGTAGGTATTTAAAAACTTGTCTTGCATATTGTCTTTCTTCCAAAGTTGGATCACTTAAGAAATTTATTACAAACTGATTTAATGGTTTCATGGTGTGGTAATATAAGAGAAGCTGAATGTTTTAAAAATTTGTAAGCATGAAGACTAATTGTAAAAAATAATAAGGCTAAAATCAAGGACGTGCTACATGAATATCTCTGTATCTTTCTTTTAAATTGGTATGCAGTTGCAATTGTTCGCAAATGAGTAATAATCCTGTATCTTTGTCATCAGTTATATTTAAAAGAATATCTAAAACATACTTTATGATTTGTGTTTTTATTTCTTTCTTGTGATTGTCAATAAGGCCTAATATCATTTTAATCACTTCATGAGCATGCTTCTATTTTGTTTAATACCTCATAAATCTCATTTATATTGTTTGTAATCAAGGATGTTCTACTTTTATTTTCAGAGTCATACAAAAATAATTCTACTTTCAAATTTTCATTTATTACAATTGCATAGGTCACAATAGGTCTTGGCTTGTATTGTATTTAAATATTGTTACATTGGTTTTATTTTTAATTTTAACCCAACCTTCAGGAATGTTAAAACATTTAGGAACTCCGCATAATTACAATAACTTGGTGTTTATTTGTATCTTAAATATCCTTGTTTACTCTCTTCTAGGGCTAGAAACAACATATTTTGTGCAATTAACTTCTTTTTTCACCGCTGCTCAGACGAAATTTAGTATTTTTTTGGAGATAGTGGGGACAATTAGGAAATAGGCCAGGAACTGCATCTGTATGAAGGCGAGGACACTTTAAATTTACTGTAACAATTGGCGTAAATTTACTTTACGACCCTAGGCTAATCTTTGGCAACAGAAGTGCAAGAATAATTAAAAAAAAATCTAAAAGGTTCTAACCTATGGTATTTAGTCACAGTATGTTTACTTGTATTCAACATTTAACAGTAGAATGTAAAATAATGTCGTTGTCTGCAAAAATATCAGGCTAGGGTCGAATAGTAAAGTAGAATGTAAAACAACGTCGCTGTCTGCAAAAATATTAGGCTAGGGTCGAAAAGTAAATTTACTATTTGACCCTAGCCTAATATTTTTTTCAGACAACTACGTTGTTTTACATTCTACTGTTAAATGTTGAATACAGGTAAATATACTGTGAATAATTACCCATAGATTAGAACCTTTTAGGTTTTTTTCTATGATTTTTACATTTTTGTTGCCATAGGTTAGCCTAGGGTCGAATAGTAAATTTGCGCCTAACAATTTGTCCTGATTTTGTTGTCCAAGTAATATGCTCGTTGTAATTATAAAATGTAACTCACAAACCTTGGTATATTTTGTCGGTGTAAATGATACACGGGGAATAGCAGCAATTCATTTATTTAATAGGTTAACTTCTTTTAGGAAACTAAATATGTGGACCTTCTGTCCATTTATATAATTACACAACACTTATAAGAACACAACACTTATTAGGCATTTTATAGATTATGTTAACACTAAATAAAGCACATAAAACAAAACAAAGTAACCTCAAAATATCTTGATCTTAACCAGCTGTCATGTAAAACAAAGCTTGAGATAAGCTGAGACATCTATCGGATTTATCTGGCGAGAAAATGATGGCCTTCTTATGCTGACGTCACGTCACTGTGACGTCAGAGCCCGTAGGCCTTGTATTATAGGTGGTATTGGTACAATTGCTTCAAGACCGAAGTGTTCCGTTCAAAGCTCGGTAATCGACTGAGCTTCTCTGATCCCCCACCACTCGAATGAACTCCGAGTTTACTGCGCATCTCAAGGTCAGAGTCCTTGCTACAAATTCCGAGCTATACATTCTTCCGTTTGCATAACGTAACCTTTATAGTTCTGTATATCTGAGTCACACTCTCGACGCAACTTCATTTTACTAATTTTTACAAGAACTTACTTTTAGTTAATCATTCTGTGTTAAGTTTTATTTGATTCAAATAAACATTCTGTGTTTGACATGTTTTACTTTGACATCTCAGACATGAAGTATGAGTTTCCTAAGTAATTAAATGGGTCCGCAATACATTAACTTTATAAAACTCTAAGGGGAGGACCCACTGAAAATTCTAAATTCTTAACTGTATATTATTTTGAGCAATTTAAATTTTTACTATCTCTAATTAGTCTACTTGAAACAAAATAACCATTTTTGGACCACCTGTAAACTATACCCCCTCCCCCACCCCCTTTTGGGTAGATTTGCAGGGTTTCACAAGAAACGCTAAGGCTTTGTAACTATAAGTAGTAGAACCATTATTGAAGTGTCACTTGAAAGAGTATAATTCTGCCAACAAAGTTATGCATTCATTTTAAATTATTTCTTCAAATTTTTTAACTTGATTTTTTTTTGTAATTTTTTATAAAAATTTTAAATAATAAAACTTACTTTAGATAATGGAAAGCCCATGCATACCTTTGTGCCTGTATGTGTAAAGAGCAATCATGCAAAATTTCACTGCTGTATCTCTAATACTTTTTGAGCCTTAGCATTTTTAGTAAACTAACTCTTCATTTTCTCTACTTTTGGGAATCGCGCGTTTTCTAAAAATAATTGTATTTGTTATATTTTAGGCAAAATAAGTGGTCCTAGTTCACCATTTTAATTTTTATTGATTACAAATACTACTAGTATTATATTATATACCATAGAGTATAAAGAAATGTCACTGCATAAGAGTTTGTACTATAATCTGCGATTATACAAGGCTAACCCCGAAGTGGTTCACCAAAAATTCATGTGCATGTTCAACTTTAAAAATGTTTATCTCCAAGAATTATGTATATTTTCATTAACTTGTTATGTTTTTTTAATACAGGAAGATCTAAATAAAATTTTAGTAAAGAAAAACAAATTTCATTTTTTGGGGGCTTTTTGACCATTTTCAGTGGGTCCTGCCCTTAAAAATAATGAAATTTTAATGTAGTAAAAATATTTACTATAAATTAAAAAAATCTCGTTAAAATTTAAAATTTTCTAACTATAAAGGACAATGTGTTTGTGATTACATCTTCAGTACATTCGTTCTCCAACTGATGCTGTGATCCTCTTGTTTTTGTATATATTTACAAGGTGTGAATAAATTAGTTTATTCATTCTTCAGTATGCTGTAGGCCTACCCAGTATTTATAGAATTTTAAAATAAAAGAAACAATCCGAGGTATAAACATATTTGGGTTGTAATTTATATAATAGAGCTTGACTCGTGAGAAATATTATTTCTAAAAGTAAAAATAATAAACGGTACCAGATAACTGCCACATACTTTCTCCCAGTTGAAACTTGATACCTTCCCAAAAGTAGCAAAGGAGGTGGTTATTTAGAATTGCAAAAGTAGGAAAATGTTACCATATAAAATATTAGATGCATGTAACACACATCCATGTTATATTATTATACTAGCTAGCCCGATCCGACTTTGCCCGGATAGACAAAACAAAGTTAAATGTATATTAACAAAAAATATATTATATCAATAAATATAAATACAAATCCCCCTAAAATTTCGAATTTTTGGAACCCTTTCTTATCAGCACCTACGGCCCAAGAGAAAGCTACATAACTAATTTCATTCCAATCCGTTCAGTAGTTGTAGAGAAATCGTGATTTAGTAACTTTAAACCACCCAAAACCCCCCTAAAATTTCGTATTTTTTGAAAACCTTTCTTAGTTAGCACCTATGGCCCTAGAGGAAGCTACTTACCAAATTTCATTCTAATCCATTCAGTAGTTCTAGAGAAATAGTGATTTAGTAACTTTGAACCCCAAAACCCTCTGAAATTTCGAATTTTTTGAAAACCTTTCTTAGTGAGGAACCTATGGCACTAGAGGAAGCTACATACCAAATTTCCTTCCAATCCGTTCAGTAGTTTTAGAGAAATCGTGTTTTGGTAACTTTGAACCCCCAAACCTCCCTAAAATTTCGAATTTTTTGAAAATCTTTCTTAGTGAGTACCTATGGCCCTAGAGGAAGATACATACCAAACTTTATTCCAATCCGTTCAGTAGTTTTAGAGAAATCGTGATTTAGTCAATTTGACCCAACCCCCAAACACCAATAAAATTTAGAATTTTTTTAAAACCTTTCTTAGTGAGCCCCTATGGCCCTAGAGGAAGCTACATACCAAATTTCGTTCCGATCCGTTCAGTAGTTTTTGAAAAATCGTGATCAGTGGGTCAGTGGATTTGGCTTTTATGTATATAAGATATATTATTATTATTATTTAAACTATTCGTTCAATTTCGAACAAATTTGCACCAAACATGTCAATTAGGCCTGTATAGATGTACGAAAAAGGATTATGAAAAATTTAAAAAAAAAACCTTTTTGGCCAAAAACCCCAAAAATCAGTTATTATTATTATTATTACTTAAACGAGAATTTTTGGAAAGATGCGGTTTTTTTGCATATGGTAGGGGTACATTAAGGGCTACAAATAAGCCAAATTTTATCAAAATCGTTAGAGCCGTTTTTAGAAATTTAGATTTTTCTCGTTTTTTGGCTATTTTTGGGTAAAACCCATTAAAAATCAAAAATTTGAAAAAATGAAAAAACACCTGGAGATATTCCAGAACTACACATACTTACCAAATTTCATCAAAATCGGACTGTTGGTATGGTCTCCTGCTCTGTACACATCCTTACAGACACACGAACATACGGACAGACATCACCAAAAAAACACTTGTTTGGGTTCAGGGAGCACCAAAACTAAAAGTTCCACTAAAAATATTTTTGGGTTCAGGGAGCACCAACACAGATAATTTCACTAAAAATTCAAATTCTAAAATTTGGACGAAAACAATACTTTCTCCATATACTACGTATAGGGTGGAGAAAGTAAAACTGAACACAATTCTCACAAAAATATGTTTATTAGCCAAACGCGTTTCAACGACAAAGTCGTCATCTTCAGTGACACATGAGCTACAACTAAATTATAACTAAGGAGACAAGGTGCTATGCTATGCTACATATTTATTACATATTATTAAATTTTGTATCTAATTTGTATGGATACAATTAAAAACTTATGTATAAAATGCATTTAAATATAAATACAGTGATACTTTTTAATAAAAACTTCTACTACTAAAAAATAAAATATTTTTAAATAACATGCTTTTCCAAAAAAAGTTAAAACAAAATTAAATAAAAAAACGTTTGTAGTAAAACTACATATTATACATGTCTAAATGAAGCATTGGACACCATCTTAAAAATTTTCATAAGCAAGCTCCCCATAGTTTTTATAGACAATTACCATTTATTTAACATAGTTTTCAATGTTATTAGTTAATTTACATAGAATATATCAAAGTGTGAAATAATTTCGTATAATAATGAAGGAGTAAGATAATACATATTTGAATTATTTCCTAAATTAACAAATTACATAAACTACTTCACTTTACGTTTTCGTGGTTTTTTTAATTCTTTGTTACAGGCCTTAAACCTTCAATCGCTTTATTATTTACTAACTACACATTTTTATTTACAAGAATCAATATAATATATAATTTAAATGTATTTATTTACTGAAACGCTTCTATTTTTAACAAAAATAATTCCATACGAAACTAAACTAAATTTTAGCCATTATTTAGAATAGTTTTAATGAAGGTTATGCCCAAAGTTTAAATACAAAAAATGTTTAAATTTAAGATCCCTTTAATTTTATATCAATTTTCGACCTTCATTATTTTTCAGATTTTTTTTAATATAGGTTTTTTCATTTCCCATAACTTTTACATAATCTACATAATGCATTTGTTGGAAAAAGCTTATGAGAACGTTGTTACGTTGGAGATTGTTTATTAGCAATGTTAAGTAAAATTTGGGTTGAGGCAACATTAAATAATTAACTTAAATATACACAGAAGAAGAAGAAAAAAGGATGTAAAAAGAAAAAACCTGCCACACACCGATGCCTTCATAATCTAAACATTCTACATAGCTTAACAATATAATCACAATATTTCTCCTAAAATTACTCCTAATTGCTCCTAAAAATCAAATGACTACTGAACTATGAAATAAACATTTACAAACTTATTCTTACCTTAAAAAATACTACAGTAACATTTAAAGCACTACACTATCTTGATTGAACAAACATTTTAATAAACGATCAAAAATAGCCATTGGAGTTATGTACACAATAATGATATATGTTTCTACCATACACGTTCGTACCTAGAAACATGCGCATGCTAACTTACATACATCAAAATTCATCATATCATTGCAAAGTAATACAGTAAAAATCTACATCTACTTAGTTATTAAAAATTCTTCTAGCTAATCTACAAACATTTTTACAACTTTTTATATAGGGTGTATAAGAGCGGGTGGCCGGCTTGTATTTAGTTTAAACTGATAACCCCCTATTTCGACCCCAAGGAATTCAGGAAAAATATTTTCAACCCTCTAAAATGCCCCAAAAGGACCGTCAATACAGGGTGGCCCGAAACATCATAAAAACTTAAGTTTACATATCTTTTTACATCTGACATAAACATTTTTTTTTAACAGCTACAATTTTTAAAGTACATTGACAAAGATGTGACCTTTCAAACAATACCTAATTTTCGTAGATTTTCTCACATTTTTATCAGGTTTCAAAATATACAACTTTTAGAAGTTTAAAAAGTCAATATCTCAAAATTTTCAAATTGCAATGTGGGTCTTCTTACATATCAAATTGAAGCCCTTACAATTATCAACATTTTTCATATTAGAATTTTTTCATTTCTCTATTGGCTTAAAATTTACAGAAAAATATTGTTTTTCTGTTTTAAAAATCCGGGTTTTAGTTGTCAACATTAAATCATAACAAAATTTAAGCTAACATAAAATAATACTGTCATAACATTTTAAACAAAAAAATATGAAAAAATTTTAATAATAATACCACAGTAGCGATGGAAGCGCCCCCACTTTTGAAGGAATGAAGAATTTGACTGCTAACGAAAAGATAAGGATCATTGAATTAGATGTTCATTCATGAGTATTCCTGGTGTATTGTTCAAACTTGAGCATTGTCTAATCTACCTTTACTGCACCCGGTCAAAGTCTATTAAAGGTCCAGTGCAGGTTTTGCTGTTGCTTAGACAGTTTGTTTTGACAATCGTTCTGTGTTAGTGTAGTTTGGTATCTTTGTACAGTGTCAACATGGCGTACACAAATAATTAAGTTTTTGACATGCTTATGAATTTATGGGAGTGTTACCAAAACTTTACGGTTGCTGCTGCGCTTTATGCTAATAGGTATCCAGAGAGGCAACATCCAATGTCTAGGCAGGCATTTAGAAGACTGGCAGACCGTGTGCGCGAGACGGGACATGTGCAGCCTAAAAACCAAGAAATTGCTAAACCAGTGAGATATGAGAGGACTGCTGATGTTTTGGCTGCAGTGAAGGTAAATCCTTATTATTCTGTCAGAAGATTGTCTGTGGAATCAGGAATTAGCCCAATGTCTGTATGGAGAATTTTGAAAGAAAATAAATTACACCCATACCGAATGTCAGTCTACCAAGAGTTAGACGAAAACGACTTCCTGAACAGACAAAATTTTTGTATTTGGGCCAGAGAACAGCTCCAAGAAGATCCCTCTTTTTCCCGTAAAGTGTTGTGGTGCGATGAAGCTACTTTTCGAAGTAATGGAGAGGTTAACCATCACAATATGCGGTATTGGGCATTCGAAAACCCCCGTTGGATGAGGGAGGTTGACAACCAAAGATATTGGGTACTAAACACTTGGTGTGGAATCATAGGTAATAGAATAATTAGGCCTCATTTCTTCGAAGGTAATTTGAATGAAAATACTGTATGTACAATCATTGTTTGTTAGAAATCTTACCTAATTTGCTACAACAAGTTCCACAAGAAATTCGAAATACTATGTGGTTCTTACACTATGCAATTGCAGTTTGTCAAACTTTGGACCAGCAATTTCCTGGGCGATGGATAGGAAGAGGAGGCCCAACAAACTTTCCTCCAAGGTCTCCTGATCTAATATGTATGGACTTCTATTTATGGGGAAGACTCAAAGAAATTGTGTACAGAAATCGGCCTACTACAAGAGAAGAAATGCAAGATAGAATAAGAAATGCAGTGGCGTCGATAAACACGGAGGAATTACTGCGAGCAGTTGATTCCTTTCCAACCCGTGTTGATTTGTGTATGGAATAAAATGGACGACAATTTGAACACCTGTAAGCTGTTCCAGGGAGTTAACCGGTGAGCAGTTATTTTTTAAGCCTACTTATAACGTAGGCCTACACAAAAACTCAGTAATTCTAAGAAAAGCAATATTTTTCTGTAAATTTTAAGCCAATAGAGAAATGAAAAAAATTCTAGTATGAAAAATGTTGATAATTGTAAAGGCTTCAATTTGATATGTAAGATGACCCACATTGCAATTTAAAAATTTTTAAATATTGAGGTTTTAAACTTCTAAAAGTTGTAAATTTTGAAACCTGCTAAAAATGTGAGAAAACCTACCAAAATTAGGTATTGTTTGAAAGGTCACATCTTTCTCAATGTACTTTAAAAAATGTAGCTGTTAAAAAAAAATTATGTCAGATGTAAAAAGATAATATGTAAACTTAAGTTTTTATGATGTTTCGGGCCATCCTGTATTGACGGTGCAAGATAAATTAAAAAATTTTGTTTTAATGATCAGTGTACCGAGACCTTTAAAATGAGGTACAACACGACCTACCTTCACATTTGAAAATTTCCCAAAAACCAACCACATCCCCCAAAAAATACCCTTTTGGGGCATTTTAGAGGGTTGAAAACATTTTTCCTGAATTCCTTGGAGTTGAAATAGGGGAATATCAGTTTAAACTAAATGTCTAAGTATTCTCGTTTCAATGCTATACAAGCCGGCCACCCGCTCTGATACACTCTGTATATTCAGCCAAGAGATAAGAAAAAAGTTTTATTGAGAAACATAAACACGATTCGATTAGGTTTAGGTATGGTCACATTTAAATTATTGCGTAAGTTTTCCTTTGTTGGTCCTAAATAGTTGTTACTTTACCAATTTTTGTAAAAAAAATATGTATACCTTATAAAAAATTTTGAAAAATTGCAACTTTACATATTTAAAAGAAAAAAGAAAGCAGGAGCGGGACTGCCGACAGAAGTGAAAATTGTAATCGTTCGTCATATTGGGTTAAACTAAAATTTGAGTATTTTAACACTACCAAGTAAACTATATTAACACAACTTACGAAATGTGGAATCACAATGTCCATTTCAGAGGTATTACCAAACTGTCTTAAATAAACTGTCTTAACACAACTTACAAAATGAAGAAGCACAATGTCCATTTTAGAGGTATAACCAAGTAAACTATTTTAACACAATTTAAAAAATGATGAAGGACAATGTCCATTTCAGATGTTTTACCAAGTAAACGGTTTTAACACAACTTACAGAATGAGGAAGCACAATTTCCATTTCAGAGGTATTACCAACTAAACTATTTTACTTACAAAATGAGAAAGCACAATGTACAATTTCAGAGGTGTTACCATGTAAACTATATTTTAAAACAACTTACGAAATGTGGAAGCAAAACGTCCATTTCAGAGGTTGCAAGTAAACTGTTTTAACACAACTTACAAAATGAGGAAGCATAGTGTCAATTTCATCTGTGAATGACGTGACTAAATTAAACCCATACAGCCTTAAGCTACGCGCATCTAAGGTAAGGTACACGCATCTATCTAACAGTGCGGTAAGGTACGGCTCACGATATTTCATTCCAAGCAAAAAGTGCCGAACGGGCCATAAGAAGTTTTCACTTCAAAAAATAAAAAGAAAGCAGTCGCGGGACTGCCGACAGAAGTGAAAACTGTAATGAATATAAATCGTTGGTCATATCTGAAATTTGAGTATTTTAACACTACCAAGTAAATTATTTTAACACAACTTACAGAATGAGGAAGCACAATTTCCATTTCAGATGTATTACAAAGTAAACTATTTTAACACAACTTACAAAAATAAATGAGGATGCACAATGTCCATTTCAGAGGTATTACTAAGTAAACTATATTTACACACGAAATGAAGAAGCACACGGGGGTTTACTAGTACCATAAATATTTGTTTCTCGAGTAGTTATCGAAGTTTTCGTAATAGTTTTGCATATGAACATGACAAGTGGATTCTCTAAAATAGACTAACATAAAACATGTTTACTAATAAAAAAAAGTACATGCAACATATTTTGAATAGTGGAACTAAGTTTTATAAACGATTGAGAAATAAAACAAATAAATTACTTTGTTATCGTTTTGAATTTTAAAAAGAAATGATATTTAAAATTGGTGCAAATCAGTACTTTTCCTAATTTGTGGTATAATCCACAATTGTCTCAACCAAATAATCCTTATCCTTACCTCATGAAACTTAATGAAAAGTGAAAAATGCAGTAAGGGTCATCATAAAACATGTAATATGGTTTTTATAGTTATAATAATCGTGTATGAAAATTGTTTCATTAGTTCCGAAAATAATGAAGCATAAAGTTTGGATTGCACATATTTTTCAAATAAATATTAAATACAAATTTATTGATGCGAGTTAAAAATTACAAGAGTCTAAGGGATTATTTTATATTATATATTACTATCTTTAAAAGTCAATGGAATTACGTTATTTATAATAATACAATAAACTGTGCAAAAAAAAGGAATTGCTATTGGTGAAATGTACAAAAAATCTTTATGAATTTCAAATTAGATAACACAGTTCACAGTTTAATAATAATTGCAATTTATTATAAGTTTTACTCTAGATTCATAACATTAATAATGCAGTGTAATACAGTACATAATTGTAGTAAACAAATAATAACATTTCATTACTAAAATAAATTATGTATAGGTTTAAGCAGTAAGCCAAACACATTTCATCTCAGTTGGAAAGAAATGTTGACATTAAAACCGAAAAGACTGATCAAGGTCAAAAGATTCGGTACGTAAGCTGATGTTATTGTACTCATAGAATTGCCGACGGGAAACAAGCAGTCTGCCTGTAACAGCAAGAGGGCGAGTGTAGGATAGTCACGTATAAGTGAAGTGCGACCCTCCACTGCCCCCTCCCCCCAGATCTACCCCAGCGTGCCCCTGCCAGCGCAGACTGGATGAAGGCGTCGGTACTACGTCGAACCAGCGCAGCACTTTCCAACACCCAGTCAGCTATCTGTAGTTATTCTTTTATCTGTGGCCTGACTCAACAGTGTTTAATTTACTCAGAAAACCGAATTGTTTGTCATTGAAAGAAAAGTTCTATCCAGAAGTGTAACTCATCTACAGTCTGTATACAGTAACTTGGCGTCTGTACCCTGGCTACCTGCTACTTAGGATCTATAGCAGGTAGCCAAGGTACAGACGCCAAGTTACTGTATACAAACTATAATCTTTACGGTATTTTCAAAAATGTTGGAAAAAATTTAATATATTACTTATCTGCACAGGGAATTTAAAAAGTAATTTTAAAACCAGCAATATTATTATTTTATTTTATGTGTGATAAAAACTTTTTCCTACTTTTCTTACAGCTACTTCAAAGTGCGTTTTTGCACACTCACAGCAGCTCGCAAACTAAACTACATATGTTCAGAGTCAAGTAATTTTACCTCTTTGTTTCACTTTTACCGCACAGCGTGCTTAAAAACAATACTTTGCAACCTAGGGTGCAAAGTAAACGGCTGTAGTCGGCAATGTTTAGAACACTTTATTTGTTGTGCTTAGAGTTGTGCTGCTCTTGGTGGCACACATGTGGACTACAATACAATCTGAAATATTATACGGAACTTTTGTGACACGTGTTTAGTAAAAAAGATCTTTAAAAAAATTAAAATTAAAAATGTAGGTGTAAGAAAAACGGTGTGTGTATTACGGGTGCAAAATTTACTTACTCAACTTTGCACTCTTGATGCACAAATAGCTATTAAGGGTCTGCTCCAGTAAACGAGAAAGCAACCGGAAACGCAAGCGCTTCTCACTATATCCCCTATCTAAACAGTGCAATTTCTTGCAGCTGAACGCTTTGACATTGTCTCATTTCAAACCATTTTATAAGTCTATCTTTTGTAATTGAGTGTTGAAAAAAAAACTTAATATTCTTTATAAAATTTCGGATCCGGCTTGCAAATTATTTTTCATTATTAATTTTTTATTGTCTTAGGAAAAAAATCAAACTTTGTTCTTACAAAATATCAATTACATAAAAAATCAAAAGCATTTTTAAAAAACGTAAAATGCAAAACGGATGCGTATTGTGACTGTGCATAAAATGAGACCTTGCAAATAATTTTATGATAAAAAATAAACTAAATAAATAGTTTGAAATTTAACATTGCTCTTATGGGATAAAAATTCAAGATGGCCGCCACTACAACAGACACTTAAAGAACTATAAGCTGTGGTAAAACCGTTTATTTGATCATCATTTACCGTAGTTAACTTTAGAGAATCGGAGTTTATTTCGTTTTAAATGTACTCCAAGAAAAGATTTTCAACGAGTTGCCACATAAACATTTGTATGTGTTATGTTATCCCTAACTATTAATAAAATGATTGAATGAAATTCCGAATCACATATAGAAGGATCAAAAAACAATAACAAAACATTTTAATGAAAACTTATTGTTTAATGTACCACCCTCGGAGTTTCATTTAATCATTGTGTATTTGTCGCCACAGTGCTCTTCAACCTATGTAATATTAGCCCTCTAATAGCGCCTTGTACCTCTCAGGTAACATATCACCAACTGCCGTCTGTTTTTATTATAATTCCTTTTTTGACCGTTATAGCACCGTGTGACTTTCATGTTACAAATGGAGAACGCTGGGAACTCATAATCTAACAGTTCAAACCCTCTATAATAGCTAGATTGTCAATAGTTTGTACTATGTCAGCTGGCGTTTAGTGCTTTGTTGCTGTGAATTTATATGGCTGGTATCATATGTGTTCCTGTTGTTATTTTCTTACAACAAAATTATATTATTCGCTTGTAACATTTCTCTACACATATAAGCAGTTACAAATATAGAATAATTTGTTCTTTGCTTATATTTTGTAAATATAGGTTTGTGACTTCAAAGTCACATGGTACCATAGTGAACCATACCTGAACTCGATGATCGCTTTGATAGTGTGGCTCACTGGCCAATATATCTACAAAAATAGGACGGTATAAAACTACCAAATTGCGATAAAGTATTTTTTGAAAAAGTAAAGTTCATATGTGCTTTACTCCAACAAGCAATTGCTTTCTAAAATTTCATTCTAAATAATAATGTATTCAATTTTTTGCAATTGAAAATT
>JAGFPH010002136.1:36221-54921 GCA_018207615.1 Philaenus spumarius
TATAAAGAGTGGAACATTTAAGTCACGACTTTGGTAGTAAAAATTAAATAACAAATCTTTTAGTTAGTGCGTTTTAAAAAAATCTGTTGTCCAACATCTTTAATTTATTTTTTTAGTTAATGTTTGTATATATCATATTATTAATACAATAATTTGTGAGTTAAACGGGAATTGTTTTCTATCTTAATTTAATTTTATAAGTTAAAATTTATTTACAAATATTTTAAGTACCGGGTCTTTCAAAAGTATATTATTAAATTTAAAATTTTTGTGAAGTTATTTTTTTTTTTCATTTTTCTTTCTCACCATACTATAGTATAGAGAAAGTACGTCATAGTGATCATAAAAAAAATCAATGTTGTGGTAATATTTGTTTTGGGACCCCCTGAGTCCAAAAAAGTGGTTTTTACAAAAAATCTGTCTGTATGTCTCTCTGTGTACAAAGCTAGAAAGAAAACTTTTTGATCGATTTCGAAAAAATTTGCACCAAACATGTCAATTAGGCCTGTATATATACACAAAGAAAAGTTTTGAAAAATTTAGAAAAACAACCCCCTTTTTGGCCAAAACCCCCAAAAATCAGTTATTACTTTTTTATAAAAAAAAAACGGCTCTAACGATTTTGATAAAATTTGGCTTATTTGTAGCCCTTAATGTACCGTACTATAATATGCAAAAACCGCATCTTTCAAAAAATTCTCGTATAGCTAATAATAATAATATTTATTAGTTTCTCTCCTAACATAGGCTCAAAATTAACGTGCGAAGCACGCAGTGCTCTGTGTATTGAAAATTCTTCCAATACGCGGGTTGGAGTTTGAAGCACGCAATGCATTGTGTATTGGAAATACTCCTAAAATGAGGCTTTTCGTGCGAAGCAGGCAATGCACTGTGTATTGAAAATACCGCCAATACGGGGGTTGGCGTGTAAAGCATGCAGTGCACTGTGTATTGAAAATACTGCCAATACGGGGGTTGGCGTGCGAAGCACTCAATGCACTGTGTACTGAAAATTCTCGCAATACGGTAGTTGGCGTGCGAAGCACGCAATGCACAGTGTATTGAAAATTCTCCCAATATACGGGGGTTGGCATGCAACGCACTGTGCGTCGGCCGCTTCTCATAGCGTTCAGTGTCAAGCTCACATGTGCGTCCTTAGCAGTGAACGTATTAATAAATTAAATATGCTTGTGAGAGAGTATGTGCCAGTTTCTGGTACCGTTTATTTAGAAAGTGGCTATTACTCTATGCATTAATGTATGGGAATTATACAACCAATTTTTTATTGGCTTAGTGTTACAAACTAAAGCTATTATAAATAATAAAATTGTCTTATTTGTTATCAGATTTAAGATAATTATGTACTCGTAATGGGTTAAGAAATAATATAAATGCCTACAGAAAACGAAAATCCTTTAAATATCCAAAAGTTTTAAGCCATCAATCAGTTATACGCCACCGGATTTGTAAAAACAAAGAATCATTCAGTTAAAATGCAATACAATGTTTCTGTAACATTTTAAAACAAAAATAAGTTGAATACTTATTTAAAAGTGTTTGATACAGTTGAAGCCATAAATTGCAGGTAGAATATTTACTGTAGCTCGACATGATTCCAGGTTTATGAACTTTGAGTGTGTTAAAGTTACCTTGATTTACGTTTGCTTTTCGTCAGGTCACCTTCTTCTTGTAGCTTCTTTCTTTTAAGGTTTTAATAAACATATTTTATAATTTAAAGAAATAATAAATAAATTCCACTCATTGTTATCGTTGTTGGTGAAATCTTTCGAAATTTTTGTTTTTGGGAAGTAACACAAATGTTTTTGGGAAATTGATTAATGCAAAGAATACTACTGAAATATTTTATCTCACATACTTAGAAGACAGTTAAGAATACAAGTTTACAAAAAGAAATTTAAATTCAAATAAATTTTGTAATTAAATGGTGGTATTGATGTTTGTTAAATGAAAAAGAAAACTCTGTGATAACTTAAAGTTGTGACTTTCTTTATTTCTAGCTTTTATAGTCATGGTTAACAAACTGTTTACAATAGTCACAATTGAACAAACAGATGATTTGTCATAAATTTCATGTGCACCTGTTTTAAGTGATGTCCCCTCTAAAATTAATTAAGTACTTGTTAGTGACTTATACCTCCAGGATAGTATTACTTTTCAAAAACATACACTTTCATATACATTTTTTGCTTTATACCTAAATATGTTTTATAAAATTTAGCAAAATATAAGACAGTGTAATGAAACACATTTTCTAAAATATGTTTTATGTATATATTTCTTTTTACTTTCTAACTCTAGTAGGCCTATAGAGAAACTATAGTGATCGCAAAAAAAATCGATGTTGAGATTTTTGTGGAAATATCCGTTTTGGGATCCCCTGAGTCCAAAAAAGTGGTTTGTACAAAATGTCTGTCTGTATGTCTGTATGTATGTCTGTATGTATGTATTTCTGTATGTATGTCTGTATGTATACAAAGCTAGAGTGAAAACTATTCAATCGATTTCAAACAAATTTGCACCAGATATGTCAAGTAGGAATGTCAAGCACGAAAAACAGTTTTGAAAATTTTTAAAAAACAACCTCCATTTTGGCAAAAATCCCCCCAAAAATCAGTTATTATTTTTTTATAAAAAAAACGGCTCTAACGATTTTGATACAATTTTGATTATTTGTGGCCTTTAATGTACCGGTACCCTACCATATGCAAAAAAAAAAACGCATTTTTCTAAAAATTCTCGTTTACATATAATAATAATAATAACTGATTTTTGGGGATTTTATGGCCATAAAGGGGGTTATTTTTCAAAAATTTTCAAAACCTTTTTTCGTGCATCTATACAGACCTAATTGACGTGTTTGGTGAAAATTTGTTCGAAATCGATAGAATAGTTTGATCTCTTGCTAATAATAATAATATTTATTAGTTAATCTCCTAGTTTAAAATCACCTCTCCTACCCCTCCTACAATAATGAAGTCACTGTGAATCTGTTTAATAATTTAAATATGTTTTTGAGAAAGTATGTGCCAGTTTCTGGTACCGTTTATTTTAAATGTAACAGGTTCTCATTAATATAAACAAAAGAATTACGTAAAATGAATGTTGCTGGTAATATCAAATAAACAAATTTTAATTTTTCACATCGAGCGTAGGGAAGTGAGATCGCTATTTATTCTTTTTTATGATTTTGTATAAAAAAACCTAAAAATATTGATTTTAAAAGAGAAACAAAATAATCTAAATTAATATATTTTTACATTGTGTAGGCAATAAAAATGCATTAAAGAAAAGTATACTGTCAACAATGTAATTTAAAGTTGAATGGATTGAAGTAATAATTATTTATTGAAGTGAAAACTTCTAAATACCTCTGAAATGGACACTGTGCTTGTTTATTTTGTAAGTTGTGTTAACAGTTTATCTGAAATGGACATTGAGTATTCCCATTTCATAAAATGTGTTAAAATAGTTTATTTCGTAATACCTCTGAAATGGAATTGGTCTTTCTCATTTCGTAAGTTGTTTTAAAATAGTTTACTTGGTAATACCTCTGAAATAGACCCTGTGCTTCCTAATTTTGTAAGTTGTGTTAACATAGTTTACTTGGTAATACCACTGAAATGGAATTGTGCTTCCTCATTTCACAAAATGTGTTAAAATAGTTTCCTTAGGAATCCTCTGAAATTGACATTTTTCTTCCACATTTCATAAATTGTTTTAAAATAGTTTACTTGTTAATACCTCTGAAATGGAATTATGCTTCCTCTTTTCACAAAACGTGTTAAAATAGCTTAGTTGGGAATCCTTGACATTGTGCTTCCACATTTCATAAATTGTTTTATAATAGTTTACTTGGTAATACCTCTGAAATGGACATTGTACTTCCTCATTTTGTAAGTTGTGTTAAAATAGTTTACATGATAAAACCTCTGAAATGGTCATTGTACTTCCTCATTTTGTAAGTTGTGTTAAAATATTTTACATGGTAATAACTCTGAAATTGACATTATGCTTCGTCATTTTTTTAAGTTTTGTTATTTTTATTTTGTCATATTTAAAACTGAAATCTAACAAAATTAAAATAACACAAACAAGATTGTCTATATTCATGACAGTTTTCACTTCCGTTTTGGGACCTCTGAGTCCAAAAAAGTGGTTTTTACAAAATTTCGCTCTGTAGGTCTGTATGTATACAAAGCTAGAGCGAAAACTATTCGATCGATTTCGAACAAATTTGCACCAGACATGTCAAGTAGATCTGTATAGATGCACGAAAAACGGTTTTGATTTTTTTTTTAAACAACCCCCTTTTTGGCAAAAAAACCCCAAAAAATCAGTTATTATTTTTTTATAAAAAAACAGCTCTAATGATTTTGATAAAATTTTGATTATTTGTAGCCTTTAATGTACCCACCAAATTAAAAAAACCGCATCTTTCTAAAAAATTCTCGATAAGCTAATAATAATAACTGATTTTTGAGGTTTTTTTTCCATAAAAGGGGTTGTTTTTCACAATTTTTCTAAACCTTTTTTCGTGCACCTATACAGGCCTAATTGACGTATTTGGTGCATATTTGTTCGAAATCGATCGAATAGTTTTCTCTCTAGATAATAATAATAATATTTATGAGTTAATCTCCTACTTTAATAAAAAATCAGCTCTCCTACCCCACCCTACAAGTCACAGTGAATCTGTTTAGTAATTTAAATATGTTTGTGAGAAAGTATGTGCCAGTTCCTTGTACCGTTTATTTATTATTTTATTCATTATATATTAATTATTATTATTTCTTAGATATTCGATATAGACCGCCTTCATACATAACATACTGTACTAGCCTAAAACCTAACCTATAAGTTTCAGTTGTTGGTAATAATTCTACCATAGCCTTCAGTTAATAGGTTCATTAAAGAAAAAACTCTAATACTGGAGTGAAAGAGACCAGTTTAGTAACAATTTCTGTACACATTTCGTAATTTTATTGTTTTCTAGGAATTCTTAATTTGAACTATTACTGAAATATTACAAGAATAGAACTACTGTTCGTTAATTTTATCAGATTTGTGGCAGACAAATCGATTTTAAAGCAATATTTGTCAAATATTGTTATAGTGTAGTCATAATAGTTTCATTTATTTATTTATTTTCTTATTAATAATTATTTATTAAATTGAAAGAAACTCGTAAGCTAAATTGAAGCCCTCAGTATGAACCCTGACATTTCCAAGTATTTGCAGCCCTATCCATCATCCGGCTCCAACTTTCAATTAAGGGTTCCCGCGTAGGAGTTACATTTGCCGACACGAAACTAAGTATTTTTCTTTTATATAATAACCTATTTCTGTCTTCTTCTCTTTCGTATCGTATTGATCAAGTGGATTCGTTACTTACCTAGCAACGACGTTATAAAATTAAAACCAGAATACCTTGCTGTTATTTTATAATTAGAGAAATAAACCAATCACGATCGTTGCTATACTGTTTACACAATGTTTTCCTAAATACGCTTAAATTTAGCATCGCAAATTATATTATTCTAGGTGAAACCTCCACCTATATAAGAGTTTAGTTTTTACAAATTAGTAGCTCTTTCGAGAAATATGCCGACTTTTCCCACAGAACTAAGAATAGTTTATCACAATGTTTGAACAGCATGAAAATTAATAAATACATGTATTAAATTTAGCAGTAATAATTTTCTAAATAGTCTAGCAGAACATTTAGAGAAAGATTTAAAAGGCACTTGCATAACAGCAAAAACTAAAGAATGCAATGTGTGCTTTCATACATTAGCATACAAGAGAATATGACTGTGTCAAATAAATTGAATGAATCCAAAAAAAGCCCTTTTGTAAAAACGTTCCCACCAAGAAAACCTCCACAGCCATTTTGGTGGTGACGAATTGCAAAAAATTCACTTCGTTGGAGCATAACGAGTGTTTGAGAAAAATTTTAACTCGATTCCATTTGTGTGTGGCTGTCAAAGAAGTACCAGAAGTGTAAAGTTGAAAATAGAAATTTTCAAACTGCAATAATTCCGGCAACTGGTTTCCCTAAGGTTGAAATTTGGTACACGTCCTCTGGAACCCCTCGAGAATGGGTCAACGCCGCCAACACCATCACATAGCAACATGTATGTATGTATTATTAGTATCACTTATTTACTATGTAGGTTTATAGGTTTTATTGCTTACAGTCAGCCATTACAAAATTCGTGGTTTAGCTTTCCAGACATTTAGTATAATAAAAGCTTAAATTACCAATAACTACATCTATCATTCACTCCAATATCTATCAAAAAAATTACAATAACATATTAACTGCATAAGTATAAATAGCATATAAATCTAATCACACACAAACATATCATAGTACATCATATAACAATAATTTTATTAATAAATTCTATAAATTTTTATTATTTCAAATAATTTTATAAATAATAAACTTTTTACAAACAACATTAAAACGGAAAAGAGGGAAACTGTATACTGCATTTTTTTATTGACTTCGAGAAGGTGTTTGACAGAATATCTCGAATAACAATGTGGCATAAACTAAAACGGAAAGGGATGTTGGTGAGTTGAATGACGTAGAGTTGAATGGCAGGTCAACACAGGGGAGAACAAGCGGGAGAATCGAAGGTAAATTTGGGATCAGGCAAGGTTGCACAATATCGCCTTTATTATTTTTATTATTTATCTAACAGAAGACATTCTTGAAGGTGGTAAGCACCCTCAGGCTATAAAAGGTAAGGAGATACCGATACTGCTTTTTGCTGACGGGCAACATCGATGTCAGTTGTGGAACTTCAGAGAGGTCTAGTGTATTGTTAAATTATTGTAAATCGTGTGGTTTAAAAATACATGTAGAGAAAACCCAGGTAGTAGTTTCAAAAAAAGGAGAGAAACCAGCGAGAACAGAAGGATGGCACTATGGGGGGGGGGGGTGGGTAAGAAGTGTAAATATAAAAACGAACAAAATATTTAGAGTTTCGGTTAACTAGCAATGGTACTTGAAATCGACTCCTATAAAAGCGAGTGTACGTCCGTACGTGAGTAACTATATAATATAACAGCTGATTTTACCCATCATCTGTAAATACAAGCGTAGATTACTTTGACGTTGTTTTTACAACTTCAATCAATAATACAACGTCTTGTGAGGTTGACTTTTTTTAAATAAGAGTTAAATAACTCATGCAAGCTATAAGACGTTATAAGATTTGCTTTAAGTTTATAGAATGAATATAAATGCAACCATTTAACACCAATATATTCGTTTACACAAATTTAAAAAAGAGGTACCACCAATTCGTTTAACTTCGGAAACATTCGTATATCTTCGTATAACAAATAACGTTATTTTATTATTAATTTGTTCGTTATAATATTAATAATTTCTAAATCATTTGATAAATCAATATGAAAAAAAAATAAATTCAAAGGCAATTCAGTATTTTTATCTTTATTTTGATATACAGGGTGTATCAGGAAGAAACGGAAAGAATTGCAGGACTTGTTCTACTGGTGAAAATAATGAAAAAAGTTCCTATAAACATAGGTCCGAAAACGCTTCGTTTTCCAGATATCCGCCATTTTGTTTTTTGTACAAAATAATTCATATCTAGAGAACGGTTTTACTGATTTAGTTCAAACTTGGCATGAAGTTTAACCTAACAATGATATACCTCAAGAAAAATAAACGATTAAATCCATTAATGCGTTTCAAAATGGCGGCTGTTTGAAAATTTCAAACCTAAATTACTCCAAAACCGTACATTTTAACGAAAAATGTCAAGACACCTTTTTTGTAGCCCTTTTGATTCCCCATCGGAAGGTGTAACTGTCAAAACAATCGGATGAAGGATAACAGTTAAGTTATGTGTACTAATTGGTTTGTTCAACTCGGCATCCTATACAAACACAGTAAATACTACAATATTGTATGGACATTTGTTGTCATTACCTTTTAACTTAGCTATTATCCTTCATCCGATTGTTTTGACAGTTACACCATCCGATAGGTAATCAAAAGGGCTACAAAAAAGGTGTCTTTACATTTTTCGTTAAAATGTACGGTTTTGGAGTAATTTAGGTTTGAAATTTTCAAACAGCCGCCATTTTGAAACGCATTATTAGATTTAATCGTTTATTTCATTGACAGCTTAAACTTCATGCCAAGTTTGAACTCAATCAGTAAAACCGTTCTCTAGATATGAATTATTTTGTACAAAAAACAAAATGGCGGATATCTGGAAAACGAAGCATTTTCGGACCTATGTTTATAGGAACTTTTTTCATTATTTTCACCAGTAGAACAAGTCCTGAAATTCTTTCCGTTTCTTCCTGATACACCCTGTATAAATAAGGTATAAAATTAAAAAATTTAAATAAATTGGCCTAAAGCTTATAATCCTTATAATTGTACACATTTACCAAGTTAAAAATCACTCTCAGCAAAACCGCCTTCTAGGGAAGGCCTTGATAAAGTTTGTTGTTTTAAAATAATATTTTTATAATTGGTGTATTTCTGATGTGCATCTAATTAATCGCATGTGATTTTTCACGGGGCTCACTAGTCATAACTATGGCAAGGGGAAAGAGTAAGACAGCGTTTATGGCGATGAATAAAATAACTAAAAAAATAAACAATATAAGTTTGGCGCTATTGAAAACCCTATTTAACTCTCTAGTAAAATCGGTGTGTTTATATGGGGGGGGGGGGGGATATGGGGGGTGCAGCTCCTAAGGGTAGCCGCATGGTGAAGAGGTAGAGGTAGAGGTCGAGGTAGAGGTGGAGGTCAACGTAGCGGTATAGGTAGAGGGAGTCTCGCATAGTAAAGAGAGTTACCGCGCTGCTTTTCCAGTTTCACATGATTTGAAGGTCAGTCTTTAATTGTGTTGCAAGGAGAAAGGTTGTTAGGATAGTTAATTTTTTTACAATGTTAAGCGACAGTAGTGAAGATAGTGATGACATGTCAACAGCGTGTAAATGGTGGCTAATTGGCTCTTTGAGTAATCGTGAGTTTAGTGCTCATCCCATAAATCAAGTGCGACAAAATCTGGGAGAATATCACCATCTTTTTTTGCAACTTAAGGAATACCCAGACAAATTTGAGGAATACATGAGGACGACTCCTGAAACATTTTCATACATTTTCGACAACGTATCACCAAAGTTGAAAATTGTACAAAATACTGCAACCTTCATATCAACCCTATCGGCGCTGAAGAGCAGCTTGTAGTAACAATTAGGTAAGATTATAATTATTTTATTAAAAACTCGGGGAGACCGCGCTGTGCACCTCTCGAAAAGGCAACCTATTTTGTCTTCAAAAGCGGGCGGGTGAGACCTCCTAGAGGGCCGCTAGGTGCACCTCTACCTCGACCTCTTCACTATGCGAGCGCCCATTACACACAATGTATTTGTGTTACCTAGAGGTACCGTGACCTCCACCTCCACCTCCAACTCTATCTCTACCTCGACCTCTCCCTCACCATGCGACTACCCTAACGCAGCGAAAACAATGTTAGGGAGCTGGTATCCAATCAAAATGATTTTGCTAAGGCGGTAATGGATGTGTCTAGAATCATTGCCAACTGTGCCATGAGATGGGATTTAGGCATTCTTCCGGTTCAGAACGATTTATTAGGTAAGAGTATGGAGTTGTGAGTTAAGCTAAGGGACGGGACTTGTGGACTATTGCAACAGATATGTTTTCAATATCAAATTGAGCTACTGTAAATTGCACGTGCTGAGTAGGGAAATTAGAGAAAAGCTTGGGGAAAGTAGGACTCGCGTAAGTCTTACAAAATTCAAAACACATAAAAAAGCAGATTAAGAATAAGTTTACTAATGTAGAGACACAAACTTCGGCAGCTCAAATGTGGGAGAAGTCGTCATTGAGCAACTTTATAAGACTGTAGGGAGATTTTGGGATGGCAAAGTTTTAGAATATGGGAAAGAGGAAGTGAGGGGGAAATATCTTGGTCGAGGTTGGGGGTTCGGTAGCTAAGGAGATGGAACATGGGTGCAGAAGGAAAAGCATGACGGTCTATGCGGGGGTAATGTTTCATCCAAACATTTGTTATTTCATAGCGATAAATTAAAAAAAAATTACGTACTAAATTAATTGGCAAAGACGTAACATCATGGAAGTCTGAGGAGGATAATTATTTATTTATTTATTACGTATGTTTTACGTTTGCTTAAAGTGATAGATAATGAACTTCACTCTGTTTTCACATGAGAATATGGTTAATTAATCAATTTATTTACTAGCGCACCCGTACGAGAACTCTTTCCCTAAATCCAAATCCACTTGAAATGTGTTATAGAAACGCGATTATTTGTATAAAATATATATATAAACCTAACTTTCAAATATTGGAACAAACAGCTGATTTATCTGTTATTTTATTCAATTGGTTGCTATGGTAATAAATGTAAATACAAGAGAGAGATGATTCATGAGTCTAGGACTAACCTAAATTTACAAATATTGAAATAAAAAATGTCTTTTATCAAAATGAATTATAGCATATGTTAGTGTATCTTTTTATTAGTAAAACAATTTTTTCAATTGATTCTGAAGGTCCAGAGATTACCCCTACAAACAAACAAACTAACAAACTAACAAATGTTACCTCTTTATAATATTAGTATAGAAGTGACAGTTCAATTTGTCATTACTCCGGAAAATTATCTCTTTTGTTGACACCTTCACTTGAAATAAATAACTCCCTTATTCTTAGTAATTTTATTTTTGTTGATAACTGTTTTGAATTGAAATAAATCATTTAAAAAACCTTATTAAATATTTGTTGTCTTGTATTTTTGTCTTTCAGTCAAAGGTTGCTTATTTTGTCCAAGTTATTGCTCTATTCATGTTAATTTACAAAGTTTAGAGCGTAATTACAATTAGTAATCACACTTTAAAAAGACGCTTTTAAAGTTATTAAAAAATTATAGAATATTCGATTCGCTTTTTTTTATTAATTTGACCCACAATTTTTTGTTTTCGCCCATTTGACTGACAATAACTTAAAAATGAATGTAGGTATTCAAAATTAGAACTGACCACCGTTTTTTTTCGCCATATTTTAAAATAAAATCGTTTATCATTAGGACAACATTTTTAAACTAAATAAAAATTGTTCTTTTATGGCTGCATTTATTTCTATCTCACAAGACTCATACATTTTGAAATATTAAGCCATTTCCAAACTTTTTAAACACCCTATATATACAGGGGACCCGGCATTCATATTACATAGGGACCCATAAATTATGTCGGTGGCACTGCCTTGGTCAACTTCAATACAACACCGTCGATCGCATTCTTCTATTTTAACTAAAAACAGAAATAATATTATTCTAGACAATAGCCTTGAGCATTATTAGGCTTAACAACAGTTCAGGCAACGTCTCTTATATATCCCTGATCGTCTTAGACAAGATCCCTTTTCATAAAGAGCGAAGAAACAATTTACTTTTTCGGTTTCAAAGGGTTTCAGAAAGTTGTTGCTATCAAGCAATGAGGGGTGACATTGTCTAACCCCTCAAACACTTACGCAGCCACACAACCCTTAACTTAAATCGATTTCACCCTAATGTATTCTGAGGTTTGAAAGCTTGTAAATTTCCCCTGTATTTAAAGGCTGTATAACAACAAACTGGGATAGAACCAGTTAAAATGTCTTTAATGGAAGAACGAGTCGTAATTGCTTTGGTATAACGCTGGAGTTGGTTTATTTTTCGATTTATATTTTATTGCTATAAAAAGTACACATTTTAGGACCTATAATATTGTTTTATTTTTAATTTGTGAAACGAGTTGTTTAAGTATTGGAACGGTTTTTGAAAACTTCTGCATATCTAAATAATTCGACTATGCAACTGATACTTTAACTATTGAAATCACAAACAATATATATTTTATTCATACAATAACAAATCCTTTACAATTTCTGGCTTAAGCCCTTTTGCCCTAACTTCAAATAAACAAAATACAAATAACTAGAAAAAAATGTCAGTGATCTTAATCAAAATAAATAATAACAACATGAAATCAAACAATTTACAACTAGGAATATCGAAAAAAAATTACAACAAATCTGATTGTTATTAAGTAGAAAATTTATGTAGGCCTAGTAAACATAACAAAAAATTATTTGAGTAAATAATTAAGTGCCTCTAAAGCGTAGTATGTTTCAAGATACATTTACATAAATAAATAGAAATATTAAATAGAGTCCTTGAGACGAACTAATGAAGAAACAATAACCGGTACCAGATAACTGCCGCATACTTTCTCCCAGTTGAAACTTTATACCTCCCCAAAAGTAGCATATTAGGTGGTTATTTGGAATTGCAAAAGTAGGAAAATGTTACCATGGAAAATATTAGATGCATGTAACACACATCCATATTATATTACCAACAAATTTGCACCAAACATGTCAATTAGGCCCGTATAGATGCACGAAAAAATGTTTTGAGAAATTTTGAAAAACAACCCCCTTTTTGGCCAAGAACCCCAAAAAATCAGTTATTATTATTATTACCTAAACGAGAATTTTTAGAAAGATGCGGTTTTTGCATATGGTAAGGTACATTAAGGGCTACAAATAAGCCAAATTTTATCAAAATCGTTAGAGCCGTTTTAGAGAAATTTGGATTTTTCTCGTATTTTGGCCATTTTTGGGGGGGGGGGGTAAAACCCCTTAAAAATCAAAATTTTTAAAAACGAAAAAAATGCCTGGATATATTCCAGAACTATACCTACATACCAAATTTCATCAAAATCGGACCGTTGGTATGGTCTCCAGCTCTGTACACATTTTAACAGACACACGGACAGACATCACCAAAAAAGCACTTTTTTGGGTTCAAGGAGTACCAAAACAAATATTCCACTAAAAATATTTTTGGGTTCAGGGAGCACCAACAGATAATTCCACTAAAATTTTTTTAGGGGTTCAGAGAGCACCAAAACAGATAATTCCACTAAAAATTCAAATTCGAAAATTTGTACAAAAACAATACTTTCTCCATATACTACGTATAGAGAGGAGAAAGTAAAAATGTATCAATGTACAAAAATCACAACAACATTAATTTAGAAATTAAACAGATTAAGAGAGAGAGAGAGAAAATATATTAGGCCTAGAAAATAAAATAATTTGGATACGCTGCTGAACCACTGACGTGAGTTGAGCGAATTTCCAAAATTAAGTTTATATGATTTTATAGTTTCAACCAACTATATGGGAAATTGGTCCACTCACGAAGACGTTGAATAGCTGCCTGCGTGTACGAAATATATAAGTAAAGTATGTTAGTAACGCAGCCTCTAACCCCGGCTCAAGGGCTTCTCCATTCCGCTCGCAGCGTTTGTGAGTTTGCACTTTGACCTTGTGATCTCGGATTTATTTACTGCTTTGGTTCGCTCTCAGTCGTTTACAAAGCCGTCGGCCTCGTAACAAAAGCTGACCAACGATGAAATACCCCTAGTGGATTTGAACCAAGTGCTTTTATGGTATTTTACGTTTTGATCGATTTTGGGGGATTCAAACGAGCTATAATGTTGTGTCGAAAAACCAAAAGTGTAGAATAGTCTCTTATGATTATATTTTTACATAAAACCTACAAAATTACATTTTAGTACGAAAAATTGTAAACAAAATTACTTCCAGTAAAACAAAGTGTTCCCGGTTATTGGATATTTTATTTTGGTTAGCGAGCCACATAAGCAACCAACGTGTGTACCAAATTTGGACCAATTAGGAAGTAAAATGGAACGTGGAATCGGGTATAGTCACCGTAGAAGCAACATGCTGCTAGCGCAACTAGTGTTAGGATGGATTACTTCATAGCAGTACAGTAGAAAATATCCAGCTGTCTTTCCCCGACTATACCGGGAAAAATTACTTTCAATATTCACAGCTGTTATTTAAAATTATTAATTTTGATATAGCGTAATGAAACAAAAATATACACTATTTTTAACCTCAAAGCCGATCATGGGTAGATAGTTAAATGTTGGATAACTCCTCATTGCCAGATATATTAGATATAATTTTTAATTTCCTCTTTTATTTTGCTTCAGATTTCATTTTTAAATGAAATATCTATATATTTATGACTAGTTTGATCGTATATACTAATTAGATACTCCATGACGCATTCAATGAGTTATTCGTCATTCATTGTAAACAAACAAAATTGTAATTATTTTATAATTGTTTTATATTGTTCATATCTGATTTGTAACAGTTACTAAAGTTTATACAGTAGTTTCATTATATTTAAAGGGAAAAGAGAAGTTTGTTTAGTTCTTGTCAAAATGATGGCCACGTTCATCAACACTAGTATTAGGTTATTTAACATAGTATATATTTTAGGTAATATAACATGTAAACTTACACAACAAATAGAAATCATTAAATTAAGTGTTATTAAACATACACAATTTTCACACAATGTTTATATAGCCTATTTTAATCTCACTTAGGTGACCTTATTCTAGACATTTTCCTACGCTTTTATAATTGTTTAATCAGACTCAAAATCTCAAAGTTGTATTTCATTAATTAATATTTTAGATTTGTGTCATTACCTTCAGTGATCTAGTGGATGAACTGACCACAGTTTCAGCCTCACTCAGCCATTTTCAAAGTTTGTTAAACCACATTGTGGTTTAACAAACTTTCAAACTAGATTAGTGATGCTGAAACTGTGGTCTGCTCATCGACTAAAACATGATCATTGAAGGTAATGACACAAATAATTAATTATCAAGTGTCCCAGGTATGAATCAAATCAAAATGAATGCTGGGTCAATATTTTAGTTTAAGATACAAACCTCAATATTAACTCAGCAAAGGGTATATATTTATTTAGGACCGTTTTACTTTATGGTGCAAATATTAAATTCAGTTAACCCCTTAGGTTGTAGGTTAACATTAAAGGCCACTTCACACAGAACTTAGCCGACGTATTAATACTTCGGCGTCGTCTTTCGTGCACCGTTCAAACAGAAAGCTACGTTCAATACGTATGTCCCCTCTGTTCGAATTAAAAAAGTTGACTTCGAATTATCCATAATTTTTTTACATTTATATCAAATTAAGTTCAAGGGACCGAACCGAAACTTCCAATTAACGGTAATTTCGAATTAAAGACGTTCGAATTATCCAAGTTCTACTGTATTGAGAAATACTGACAAGTGGGAAATTCAAAACTCAATTTTCTCAAGCTCTCGTTCAAAATAAGACATTTGAATTTGATATATTATAGCTTTATTTAGAACTTAATCACTGTCTTAGCTAGATGTTTGCAGATCACCCAGATACGTCTTTAATATGCGAATGTATAGATCGGGATTGTTTTGATCAGCTTACGTCTAAAATATTTTCTTAAAATGAATAAGTGCCAAATTTCAGCTTTCTAGCTTTAAGGAAAGAATACCAATTCATATTTATTGTTTTTAGGAGTTTTTATTACATTTTCATCAACCCTTAACAACCCATAACAAAATGTAAAGCTGGTTTATTTTTTATATGTATCTTGTAAGAAATAAATGTACAAAATTTCAGATCTATAGCTTTAAGGAAAGTATAAAAATAAATATTTATAGTTTTTAGGGGTTGTTATCACTTTTTCAAAACTATAGCATCATGTAACAAAATATAAAACACATTTACTTTTTATATGTGTTTGTAAGAAATAAACGTAAAACATTTCAGCTTTAAAGAAAGTAAACAAACAACATTTGTTGTTTTAGGGGATGTTTCAACCCCTAAAGGCCAAATATTTTAAAATCCTACAACATTTGTTGTTTTAGGGGATGTTTCAACCCTTAAAGGACAAATATTTTAAAATCCTATCTTAGTGCGCGTCTAGCGCATATGAGCAATATGTGTACCAGATATATCACGTCCTTGGCGGTATTAAATTAATATTTATAGATATAGGGGTTGTTTCTAAATTTCACCCCTTAGCTGGACATAATAAAACCTAAAAAATTTCAGCTTTCTAGCTTTAAGGAAAGTGGTTATTTGAACCCTTAAATGCCAAATATTTTAAAATCTTTTCTTAATCCGTCTCTAGCCAATATATGTACCAAATTTTACGTTCCTATTCGGTATTCAATTAATATTTGTAGTTTTAGGGGTTGTTACCCCACACAAAATTTCACCCCTTAGCAGAACGTGAAAAAATGTAAAACTAGTTTACTTTTTATATGTATTGTATAAAAATAAATGTACAAAATGTTAGTTTTCTATCTTTAAGGAAATTATAACAAACAATACTTATTGTTTTAGGGGTTGTTTCAACCCTAACAGGATAAATATTTAAAAATTCTTATTTATTGCTCCTCTAGTCCCTGTGACAAATATGTGTACCAAATTTCACGTTCCTAGGCGGTATGGTTTTTGAGATATATACCAAACAATATTTATTGTTTTAGGGGTTGTTTCAACCTTTAGAGTCCAAATAAAATATTTAAAAAAAACCTTTCTTAGTGCGTTTCTAGTGCCTGTGATGAATATGTGTACCAAATTTCACGTTCCTAGGTAATATGGTTTTTGAGATACTGTGATCAGTCAGTGAGTGAGTGAGTGGGTTTTGGATTTTATATATAGAGATTAGCAAGTTCCACGCCAGTTCCTTTACATCTTTATCTCTGTAATTCTCTGTCATAACATCCCAACGGGCTGGACGCTTCCTTACTTCATCAATCAAAACACTTACCATACTCATAACTGCACTGAAACAAATCACACAATAAACAAACTCCGGAAAGCGGACGATATACACATAAAGACGTGGTGAGAACAGCTTAGTGCGCTTGCGCGAGTCGAGATACGTTTGCTACGCGTAGCTAGCCGAGGTATTTTGCTTTTCCGTATTAATACGCCGCCGACGTCTGCTACGTATTAATACTCCTGTGTGAAGTGACCCATTTGATATAATTGTGAGATACGTCTCAGACGTCTTACAAACACGTCGGAGGAGTATTAATACGTTCTGCCTGAAGTGGCCTTAATAGCTGATACTTCAATAATTATATTTAATTTACGATATTATGTTTTCCTCCTGCTACTAAGCTCTTTTCTGCCTCATTAACACGTTCACTGCTAAGGACACTCATGTGAGCTTGACA
Source organism: Philaenus spumarius (assembly GCA_018207615.1). NCBI lineage: Eukaryota > Metazoa > Arthropoda > Insecta > Hemiptera > Aphrophoridae > Philaenus > Philaenus spumarius. The sequence goes on from JAGFPH010002136.1 coordinate 53,417, forward strand.
CTAAACACTATGAGAAGCGACCGACGCACAGTGCATTGCACGCCAACCCCCATATTGGGAGTATTTTCAATACACAGTGCATTGCGCGCTTGCACGTCAACCCCCGTGTATGGAGTATTTTCAATGTACAATGCATTGCGTGCTTCGCATGCCAACCCCCGTATTGGGAGTATTTTCAATATACAGTGTATTGCGCGCTTGCACAACAACTCCCGTATTTGGGAATTTTCAATACACAAAAAGCATTGCGTGCTTTGCACGCCAATTTTAAGTCTAAATACTATGAACGCACATGTGCGTCAGCTTTAAAATATTAGTGATTATTACGTAGAACGGTTCAAAATTACAAAATAAAGTAATTTCTACTCATTTTGGCTATAAATATAAACAATAAAAGGTCAGTTCCTAGCATAGAAAATACGAAATTTGCGTAGCAGTGAACGTGTTAATAAGGTAGAAAGACGCTGTAAAGTGCATTCAACGCATTTTATATGGTCACTTTTCCGCCCACTAAATCATATGTTAGTAATACAACAGCTGAAATAACAATGCATCAATTGTATTCTTGGCGTGGAATCAATTTATGGTTTTACTTTCTCACTATACTATATAGTATAGAGAAAGTATAGTGATAGCGAAAAAAATCGATGTTGAGATTTTTGTGGAAATATCCGTTTTGGGACCCCCTGAGTTAAAAAAAGTGGTTTTTGCAAAATGTCTGTTTGTATGTATACAAAGCTAGAAAGAAAACTGTTCGATCGATTTCGAACAAATTTGCACCAAACATGTTAATTAGCCCTGTATAGATGCACGTAACACGGTTTTGAAAATGTTTGAAAAACAACCCCCATTTTGGCCAAAAAACCCCCAAAAAATCAGTTATTATTTTTTTATAAAAAAAAGCTGTAACGATTTTGATAAAATTTGGCTTATTTGTAGACCTGAATATACCCTAGCCTACCATATGCAAAAAACAGCATCTTTCTAAAAATTCTGGTTTACCTAATAATAATAATAACTGATTTTTGGGGGTTGTTTTTCAAAATTTGTCCAAAAATATTTTCGTGCCTAATTGACGTGTTTGGTGCAAATTTATTCGAAATAGATCGAATAGTTTTCTCTCTAGCTAATAATAATAATAATATTTATTATTTAATCTCCTACTTTAATATCACCTCTCCTACCCTTCCTACAATGATGAAGTCACAGTGAATCTGTTTAATAATAAAATTTAAATATGTTTGTGAGAAAGTATGTGCCAGTTCCTGGTACCATTTATTTAAGTTATACTTCTTTGCGCCCGTTGTAATCGGGATGGGGTGTCGGTCGAGAAACCGCGGCACGCGTTAGGAGTATAATCCAGAAACTGCCTTTTTATACCTTTCTTCGTATATTCGTGTATACTTTCCAATACTTCAAAACGTAGGATTGATTTGAAACTTTGCACACTTATCAAGGACCGATGACAATGCAATATTAATTTTGTTGGGTGTAGTAAGTGAGCA
>JAGFPH010002136.1:88669-121631 GCA_018207615.1 Philaenus spumarius
AAGCCCGTTAGCTTGGCAGTGGTTTCGCTAGATAGTGGCTATTCTTATTGCTTTATAATTATGAGAAGAAGAAGTAGAAATTTTTTTTTATATAATAGAGATAAAGTTAAATACAAACAAAATTACCAAACATTTATAACGGCTAGAAATAGTTAAAAATCTAGGAATTGAGAAAACCTTAAAATTAAAATAATTGTATTAATAGTTCAGGAGGAGGTGTCAACAGGACATGTCACACATCACAACATAAAAACGTGAATTTAAAATATGTATAACTTGTTTACACAATACATTTAACTGACACACTTTTAAGGTTTTCTTTGGAATGTTCTTATTTACAACATTGCATCATGGTTAGTCTTAGACCGATTGGTATAAACAATCTAAGGCCTCTCAAAGTTGAAAATTGTTTGCAACTAAAGCTTTATCGTATCTCTAACCATTTAAAAAAAACATACAAAAATATTTTTACGTTTTGTATGGCCCTTTATTGTGCATGAACAAGATAAATAAATTGTATTCCTTATAGATAATAAATTTATAATCCGTAAAAAAATCATTTTATAAAAGTTTAAAACTAAATTTAAAATCATGAGAAAAATAAGCTAATAGCTGGAATATTATTCAGATTTAACCATCTTTACCATCATTATTTACTAGTTATTATTTATAATTTATGAACAATATAATCACGTTTTATGTAAATTTATCTAGTTTTCCTTTTTTAACAAAAACGTAAATGTTTGTGGTCTTGGGATCCCGTCAGGAACGAAGTTCATCACGCTTTTTCTTCAATTTGTTTACCCGCCTTAACGGCAACATACACAAATAATTTTAATATTTCAATTTCCGTTTATTATTAGATTGTTTTTATACAAGTAATTACTGTTTCCATACCTTTATTGTTATTATAATAAAGGTGTAGAATTAATTATAACGGCAAAGCTAAGTTGGTAAACACAGAACTGTCCATTCATTGTAAATACATTCGATAAACATAAAATGTTGGTTCATCCGTCTAGGCCTAACCTAAAATTATTGTGTGTATGTTTAATTTATTTTACCTGTCTTAACAGCGACATACATACAATAATTTTACTTTCTCACTATACTATTGGATAGAGAAAGTATAGTGATCGCAAAAAAAATCGATGTTGAGATTTTTGTGGAAATATCCGTTTTGGGACCCCCTAAGTCCAAAAAAGTGGTTTGTACAAAATGTCTGTCTGTATGTCTGTGTGTCTGTATGTCTGTATGTATGTCAAGAAGGCTTGTATAGATGCACGCAAACGGTTTTGAAAATTTTAGAAAAACAACCCCCTTTTTGGCATAAAAAACCCAAAAAATCTGTTATTTTTTTTATAAAAAAACGGTTTTAACGATTTTCATAAAATTTGGCTTATTTGTAGCCCTAAATATACCCTACCATACGCAAAAACCGTATCTTTCTAAAAATTCTCGTTTACCTAATAATAATAATAACTTATATTTGGGGGTTGTTTTTCAAAATTTCCCAAAAAAATCTTTTCGTGCATCTATACAGGCCTAATTGACGTGTTTGGTGCAAATTTATTCGAAATAGATCGAATAGTTTTCTCTCTAGCTAATAATAATAATATTTATTAGTTAGAGTTAATCTCCTACTTTAATATCATCTCTCCTACCCTTCTACAATTATGAAGTCACAGAGAATCTGTTTAATAATTTAAATGTTTGTGAGAAAGTATGTGCCAGTTCCTGGTGCCATTTATTGAAGTTATACTTCTTTGCGCCCGTTGTAATCGGGATGGGGTGTCGGTCGAGAAACCGCGTCACGCGTTAGGAGTAAAATCCGGAAAGTGCCTTTTTATACCTTTCTTCGTACATTCGTATACTTTCCTATGCTTCAAAACGTCTGATTGACTTGAAACTTTGCACACTTATCAAGGATCGATGACAATGCAATATTAATTTTGTTGGGTGTAGTAAGTGAGCACTGGTCATGGTCCCCAGAACACGAAGTGATTTTCACCCCCTTCAAAACGCCTGATTGATTTGAAACTTTGCACACTTATCAAGGACCTATGACAATGCAATATTAATTTTGTTGGGTGTAGTAAGTGAGCACTGATCATGGTCCCCAGAACACGACGTCATTTTCACCAACTTCAAAACGTCTGATTGATTTGAAACTTTGCACCCTTATCTAGGACCGATGACAATGCAATATTAATTTTGTTGGGTGTAGTAAGTGAGCACTGATCATGGTCCCATGAACACGTTTTCGGCAGTCATTAAACATTTTGTATGCAGGGTGATTTACGACGATATGCAGAAACTTTGGGAGCTCATTCATTTTGTTGGGTGTAGTAAGTGAGCACTGATCATTGTCCCCAGACTAACTGTGACTAACCAAACAGATGCAACGATAGTATTCATAAGCGTATGTAACAAAGAAGGATAAAATGGGATATTAATTTTAAAATATGGCTTCAGTGTTGGTTAGTGTTTTTATAAAAGAATAGGCTACCATCTACAAAATAGTAGGGCTACTCTAAGTTACGACTAGTTTTACCCAAAATATATTAAATCAATAGTAGGTCTACCTGTCTATACCATTGGATGGCCAAAGAAGTATAATTTCCACCGTCTGGTCCGACGCAGACCAAAATTTTTGTTTAATACGAATGTCCATGTTTTATAAAGTTCCTTCCTTAGTAAAATGCAAATTATTCACTAAAACTATAGCTGGAGGAGAAATGTGTTTCTTACTGGAAGAAATTATCTTAGTCACCCTCAAGGTAATTACCACCCTCGATGCGCTCCTGTTCTGACATTTTATTTCGGGGCGACAATGTGTTCCTTTCCTCCCTTAAGTTCACATAGGTTCTGTCAGCTGCGAATATTTTAATATTTATTCGTTGCCATAACAACAATTTATTTTACCTGTCTTAACGGCGACATACATAGGCCTACAATAATTTTACTTTCCCACCATACTATAATATAGAGAAAGTATAGTGATCGCAAAAAAAAATCGATGTTGAGATTTTTGTGGAAATATCCGTTTTAGGACCCCATGAGTAAAAAAAGTGGTTTGTACAAAATGTCTGTCTGTATGTCTGTCCTGTATGTATGTCTGTATGTATGTCTGTATGTATACAAAGCTACAGCTAAAACTATTCGATCGATTTCAAACAAATTTGCACCAGACATGTCAAGTAAGCCTGTATAGATGCACGAAAAACAGTTTTGAAAACAACCCCCTTTTTGGCAAAAAACCCAAAAAATCAGTTATTATTTTTTTATAAAAAAACAGCTCTAACGATTTTGATAAAATTTGGCTTATTTGTAGCCTTAAATGTACCCTACCATATGCAAAAACCGCATCTTTCTAAAAATTCTCGTTTAGCTAGTAATAATAATAATAAAATATTTTTGGGGATTTTTTGGCCATAAAGGGGGTTGTTTTTCAACATTTCTCAAAAACTTTTTTCGTGCATCTATACAGGCCTAATTGACGTGTTTGGTGCAAATTTGTTTGAAATCGATCAAATAGTTTTACCTCCAGCTAATAGTAATAATATTTATGAGTTCTAGTTTAAAATCACCTCTCCTACCCCTCCTATAAAATTATGAAGTCACTTTGAATCTGTTTAGTAATTTAATATGTTTGTGAGAAAGTATGTGCCAGTTTCTGGTACCGTTTATTTATATTTATATCCCAAAAGAGAAGAAATTATTTCTTTTTTTATTGTTGAGCATTTCTGCGTAATAATCACTAATATTTTAAAGCGGACGCGCATATGGGGGGAAAATGTTCGTGCGAAGCACGCAATACTCTGTGTAATAAAATTCCCCCATTACGGGGGGGGGGGGGGGTTGACGTGCGAATAGTCATTACTTACTCTCCTACTTTAATGTACTATCTCCTCTCCTGTTTTAATACAATTATGAAGTCACAGTCGGGGTTACATAAATGTATTTTGTATTTAAAATACTCCCAATACGGTTGTTTGAGTGTGAAGCACGTAATGCATTGTGTATTGAAAATACTCCCAGTACGTGGGTTAGTTTGCGAAGCACGCAACGTACTGTGTATTGAAAATACTCCCACCACGTGGTTGCGTGCGTCTGCCGCTTCTCATAGTGTTCAGTATAAAGCTCCCGTGTGCGTCCTTAGCAGTGAACGTGTTAACTAAATGTTCATACCTATATGTATATTCTGAACATCAGTTAAATGTAAAATATTTTCAACAAAGCGAGCAATAGGGGTTGCTTATTAAATGTCATAAATGTCATCTTATTTTCGTATAAGCAATACTCAAGCAAGAAGTTATTACCAAGGGAATATACCCTAAACAAGACAGACGTCTCTTTGCATCAGACAACGTTATATTGCCAATTGTGTTTTCTTTCTATATTATACAGTCTTCGTTTCCAATTTTAAGAGTTAGATTTTATTTTACGATTGTTAGAGTAGCCGGAATACCTTTGATATGAGTCGGGTTTAACCGTGGAGCTTGCATTGATTCATGGTGTGCAGTAGTGATTGCGAATTTATTGTTTGGGGGGGGGAGGGGGTATATACTTTAGCATATACTAAAACAAGTATAAGTATTCTACTAAAAAAAAAAACATTAATTTGTACTAGTGCCACCTTAGCAATGATACTTATTGAAAAAAGAAAGCAGTTTGCTGACAGAAGTGAAAACTGTAACGGAATATAAATCGTTGGTCATATTGGTTTCATATGAAATTTGATTATTTTAACACTACCAATTAAACTATTTTACACGACTTACAAAATGAGGAAGAACAATGTCCATTTCAGAGGTATTTATAAGTAAAGTATTTTAACACGACTTACTAAATGAGGAAGCACGATGTCCATTTCAGAGGTATTTCTAAGTAGAATATTACAACGCAACTTACTAAATGAGGAAGCAAAATGTCCATTTCAGAGGTATTTCTAAGTAGAATATTTTAACACAACTTACTAAATGAGGAAACACAATGTCCATTTCAGAGGTATTTCTAAGCAGAATATTACAACGCAACTTACTAAATGAGGAAGCACAATTTCCATTTCAGAGGTATTTCTAAGTAGAATATTTTAACGCAACTTACTAAATGAGGAAGCACAGTGTCCATTTCAGAGGTATTTCTAAGTAAAGCATTCTAACACAACTTACTAAATGAGGAAGCACGATGTCCATTTCAGAGGTATTACCAAGTAAACAATATACTCTGCTATATACACGTGTGTACGATACATATATAGTAGAACGTGACGGTAAAATCCGATTCCCCGCCCCCAAAGTCTTTTGGACGCGGTGCGCCTATAGAAGTTAGTAACTAAAATGACACGCAGGAGGTAAAAATATGAAGAACAATATACGTGTCAGACGAAAATATTACAGCTGTACACCATTTACATGTTGTCATAGGACCTAGTTCAACTGTTTTGTCTTTGTGATAATCGGCGTTGCAGTTGTAGTGAAACCCTGACATTTAATTTTCAAATCATGGAAGCACCTTCATGTGACATCTTTTAGAACTGTATTTTTGAACGGCAGCCATTTTGACCTGGGGATTTTGTTGACTGTACTTTTTGGAAGCCTCACGATGCACGGCTGGATTTGTTTGATTGCATCTTTTGACAGCATCGCGATTTACGGCGGGATTTTTTGCATTGTGTCTTTTGACAGACTGTCTAAGGTATGTGCTTTAGTACGATTAGTATTATTAAAACGTTTTCGCCGCTTGCCCCACGTTTCTGGGTGGTTTGAACGATGGAACAATGATCTGACTCAACAGTATCAGATGACAAACACGGTTCTGCCGACGGAGACTGACAGTTTTGGAGATCATTGACTGAAAGCTGCCCAATTTCCCCTATATTATCCTCCGCAATATAAGAGGGAACGGGAGTATCAGGAATAGAAAGGTTTAGAGGAATGAGAACATCAAAATGATAAGCCCAACTGATGCACCAGTGCCTTGTGGTCAGTGAGTAGGAAAATGAAAGTGAGGGAGGTGCGGAAGGGGCAAGGTACATGCCAGGTTAACTACATGCAACAAAGTAAAAAATCCAATTTACCAATATTTTAAACCTTACAACAAAACTTTGTAAGACTTATAACCGTACAATGTTTTGTTTAATTGGAAAATCTATCTCATAAATAGTATATATTGTTTGAGATTTCACCATTTGTAAACAAATCGTTCATTAGATATGATGATAAATATATAGATCGTGGCAGTAAAATATATAGATAGATGCCTATCCGGATACTATAAATAGTGTCAGTGGTCTTTCATTACTGGGCTACTCTAGGCCTATGAGATAATATACCTAAATTTAAAGGTGTCGAAGCCTCCTTACATCCATGATCGACTGTTAAAATGAACAATTGTTGGATGATGTGATGAGTTTAAAAGATTGTAAAACATTGCGATTAGAATTTATCATCTGTACGCCCATATTTATATTATTAATGTATTTAGAGTTAAAGTTAATATTATTATTATTTCAAAGGGAATATTCACAGATTTCAAAAATGGTATTATACTCATTTAAATATTTTGTCATGTTTAAATTACATGTTTTAAATAATTTATAACAATTATTAAGCTCTCTCTATATATAAGCAGTTTTAAGTTATGTGTACTAATTGGTTTGTTCAATTATCCTATACCAACACAGTAAACACATCAATATTTTATGTACATATGCTGTTATTATCTTTAAACCTTCATCCAATTGTTTTGGCAGTCACACCATCCGATAGGAAATCATAAGGTCTTGACATTTTTTGTTGAAATGTACGGTTTTTGAGTAATTTAGGTTTGAAATTTTCCAACAACCGCCATTTTGAAACGCATGTTTGGATATAATCGTTTATTTTTATGAGACAGATCATTATTAGGTTAAACTCCATGCCAAGATTGAACTCAATCGGTTAAACGTTTCTCTAGATATGAATTGTTTTGCAAAAACAAAATGGTGGATATCTGGAAAACGATGCATTTCCGGACCTATGTTTATATAACGTTTTTCCTTTAGTTTTCCATGTAGAAAGAGCTCCCGAAGTTTCTCTACATCTTCGTGAAACACCCTGTATATCTGAAATACCAACATACAGATTTAAAGGGACATGTTTAATGGAGATAAAATTACCTACTATAATGAGGGGTTAGCATATTTGACTCCTAATGTATTGAAACTTAAAACCTTTAATAATACCTTATGTCAATACTACCAATGCATGATACATACTGCAATTTTCGTTAAAAGTTATTTATAGGTTATACTAGTAAACCCCGTGAAAAATCACAGGCAGATAAATACACATCAGAAATACATAATTAAAAAAATACTATTAAAAAACAACTGACCTTATCTAGGCCTACCTACTGTATGTGACGGGGATTTTTAACTCGGTAAATGAGTACAATAAAAAGGATTATATAACTGTAGGCCTATTTGTAAAAATTGTGTGTTATACTCATTATTATATATCCAAATATTATTATCTTTTAATTACTTTCCAACTTAATATTGATAGATCAAATGATTTAGAAGTTATTTTAATATTATAATGAAGCAATTTATAATAATGGAATATGTTATACGAAGATGTACGAGTGTTTTCGAAGTTAAACGAAGGGTATCTCTTTTTTAAACTTGTATAAATGCATATAGATAATAAAAGGTTGTATAATTTATATACAATTTATAACCCCAAAGCAAATCTTATAGCTTATTATAGGCTACATTAGTTCTTTAACTCATATTTAAAAAAAAAAAACTTCGTAAGACTTATATTGATTGAAGTTGTAAACATAACCCCAAAGTATAATGTACGATAGATTTTGTTTAAGTATTACAGATAAGAGGTGTAATCAGCTGTTATATTGTTACTCACGTACGTACATTAGCTTTTATAGGAGTTGATTATAGGAGTTTTAAAGGAGTTTAGGGTGTATAAAGAGAGAATTTGTTAAATTATAAAAGTGTTTTTACTTAACCCTAGAACTGGCATGGTTAAAGCTCAAATTGAAAAGCCCGTTTATAGCGCTTTGCAAGCATATTTTTAAAAATTCGCCAAAAATAGTAAATGAACCCCAATCCAAAAGTGTTCCATAGCTTTTTTGTAGAAGAAACTTCAAAGAATTCAAATATGCCACTAAAAATTAGTTTCTTTTGAAATTGTAAAAGTTGTTAGCTTAGAAAGCGAAAAATGTTCAGAAACGGAAGGAAAAAAAAGAACTTTATGCCTACATAAAAAATAGTAAAACATTTTTGTAATTTTTTTCAAAATACACAAAAGTTTTATAATTTAGTTCTAAATAGAAATATGTAAAAATATATTTCAATTTCACAAATTTTAGTTCAAAATAACATTTTGAACGTTTTTACTACATAACCTGCAAATCTTGACTAATTTCAAGTGACTAGCCTATGCCAAGATATTTTTTACCAAACAATGTTTTTTTTATACCAAAAATTCGAGAATGAAATGTAGAATCGAATAGCATTCTACCCAGTTTCAAATAACTTTACATTTTGTAATGAAAATTCAAAAACCTCAAATCGGCATTTTAACCTAAAACTTATTTCTATAGCCTATGTTATTTATAAACTTACCGTTTTATTACAACACCGTTATAAGCCTAATTTCACTCAAACACAATCTACACTTATTTATTTATAACTAAAACACAATATAACACTATTTTATAAACTGTAATAACCATAAAATAACACAAAACAAATGTCAACAAATGAAGTCAACTAGACGGCTGGCATTCGATGAATTGTGTTCATTTGTAAAGCTTTGTTATACCAACCTATGAGATCTAAATGTATAGAATTTTACATAGATAAAAACTGTGAAGATTTCTGTTTATAACCATATATTGTACATTTTAGGTATATATCGAATAAGACTGTAAGAATCGATTCTAAACAGGCTTGCGTATTGGCCAAATATATATGACCAATTACAAGCTTTTACCGTATATCCTATAGAACAGCTGTTTTCAGAGTAACATGTGATTTGAAGACACAGTTTGAAACAGAATCGTCTGCTAAATTCAATGCTGTAATGATCTTCTTCATAAATAACTTCTGTGAGGAATTACAGACCGTTGAAAATGAGACAAAGTCTTGACAGTATACGGCGTTCATTGACGCGTGAATCATAGGTGATTTAGGTACTACAATTTTGAAACAGTGATTACGTATGTAAATATGTGTTCTACAAAAAAGTTGTAAATACAAAAATTATAGTTTAATTCATTACCTTTCCAACGGTACCGGTTTTATTACGATTAAATCATTTTAAGTGGATATAATGATCGATTTTGCAAATTCTCGCAACTGTTCGAGCGGGTTGCGTTGCCCCTGAGAGACTGCAGTCAAAACTGCAGTCTGCCACTTTGAGGGTTAATAGTGTTTTACTTAACAGTGTTTTACTTAATAGTGTTTTACTTAATAGTGTTTTACTTAATAGTGTTTGACTTAATAGTGTTTTACTTAATAGTGTTTGGCTTAATAGTGTTTTACTTAATAGTGTTATAATTTAACAAATTCTCTCTTTATATTCCCCAAACTCCGTCTGTAATTTGAACTGGTAAAAGTGAAGTGATTAGAAACTGACCCCTTATTGCCTATGTATTATGGAAATGAGCGCGATACAGTAAATCTAAAACAGTTGACTCTGGTACGTTCCCACTTGCACTCGGCCTGTATTTTACCAACACTTTACTTACAAAGTTTAATTTTCCCCTAGCAGAATTAAAATAACCAATTATAGCTTACCAATGTGACGTTCTCTTTTAATGATGACTGTTCAACTTACCTTTCTGTTAATCAACAATGAAACCTCAACGTGCACGTCAAATGTTGAATACGTGAAATGGAGCAGAGGCGGTCAAACGACACGAAAGGGTCGGCCCCATAATAAATCACAAGTCCCGGGTCGTGACAAATTCGTTATCATATGCCCAAGTGAGGGACAGTCCAATATATATGATTTACGATGCAAATCTGGCGTACCTGAATGTATTATACGGTTGACTTTTTCAAATTTCAGCCGATAACGAGATATCCAGTTTTTTAAATCCTAAATTGTCCGTATCTAGTGTATTTATATGACCATTTTTTGTTAACACCTTATTTGTAAAATAGGTTTAGGCCACGCCCCTTTTAGCTTCTGACACACTGTTAGGTTAGTTATAGGTTATTAAATTAGTAAAGTTCAAGCATTACGGAAGTTTGCGACATTGTCGTTTGAGTAATATTGGTTGTAAGATTCTGTGTATAGTTTTTATTCTATGTTCTATATCTTTATATAGATTTTATTGTGTTGCCTTAGACTGTTAATTATATCGTTATAATTACCTTGTATTAGTTGTCTTCAGTCCTTAGTTGCAGATTATAGCTACAGCGCTGTTTCGCCGAACACGGTCGGCTTCGTCAGGCTTGTACTAACACATATACGAACACATAACACTAACACACACAAAATTGGAGTATAACTCGTCGTAAAAATTTAATAAAAATGTTTGTGGCCCCATTATCGCGTCGTTCGTGTCCAGCTGAAGGAAGAGTTTCAGATATATAGGGAGTACAAAAATAATCCAGATAACATGTTGAACGACAAGTTGAACTTCTCTTCCAACCCTATATACGACATAATCGCCAAAGTCAAGCAAACATAACAAAACAAATAGATTCGTTCAACACTTTCAATTTAATTATCAGAACATACGGATAGTCTGTCCACATCTAGTGTCCTACCTGCAGCTGGACATGTACGACGCGATAATGTGGCCACAAACATTTTTCTTAAATTCTTACGACGAGTTATACTCCGATTTTGTGTGTTAGTGTTATGTGTTCGTATATGTGTTAGTGTTAGTACAAGCCTGACGAAGCCGACAGTGTTCGGCGAAACAGCGCTGTAGCTATAATCTGCAACTAAGGACTGAAGACAACTAATACAAGGTAATTATGCGGGAGTTTTTCAGAATATGGTCACCTTCGCCGCGAGCGCCTGGCATAAGAAAGCCAGAAGTGCGATCATAAAGAGGAACCTCACAAGTGGCCAGAGACAGGCGCTTATCTGCATCACCAGGGAATAGAGGACTGTGTCAGCGGATGTTCTACCAGTGTTGGCGGGCGTTCTGCCTGTAGATATTATTTTGGAGCAACGAGGAAGATTGTATGAGGCGCGGAAGTACATAGCGCGTGAGGAGGATATTGAGGTTTACGTACTGGCCAGAAAGGAGATCAGGCAAGAACCAGTCAGAGAATGGCAGCGTAGGTGGGAATCGTCTGGCAAGGAAAGAAGCACCTACTGGTGGTTTCCTTCGGTGGCGAGGAGGTTCTCGTACTCATGGATTAGCCCGGGACCAATAACTTCGCAGTTTTTCACGGGTCACTGGTTCTTCAAGAGCAAATTGTTTGGATTAAGTTTGGTGGAAGACCTTTTTTGTGATTGTGGAGAACCACAGACCAGTGAACATTTGGTACTGCAGTGTTCCGGGAACGCCCATCTGAGGAAGAGTCTCCGTCTACCGGCGATTGGAGGTAGTGGAGAGGAGCTACTGACCACCAGGGAGAGGTACGGGGTGCTGACAAACTTTTTTTGTGGCGACAAACTCGTTGTACCGGGAATTAGACCAGGAGGGTGATTGATCGAGTCCTCTTGGAGTAGTGGGGGATGCCTGAACTGAGTAGGGTAGTTCTCCCTGCTCCGGAAGGGGAAACAGGGATAGTAAATACATTCTGGGAAGCACCACGAGGGAGAAGACCTTCTGATGGACCTCCTGGTCTTGGTAAAGGGTGATGGATATATGGAGCCATTCAATGAAAAAAAAATTAAAAATGTGGTTAACACTTTCACTGCCACGTGTATAACTTTGATACATAGAGAGAATCTTGTGTACATGCCCTAGCCTACTAAATAAAAATATTTGTAGGCCTACAATCCTACAGGCCATGGCTAAATGGCAAGACATGATACATAATATATTATTGTGCATGTAAACTATACACAGGCCTCAAAACATGACAAACTTATGTGTGTCAATAAAATACTTATGACCTGTAGAGAAACCGACTGTGTATCAAAGTGGTACTCAGCAGACTAGTACAGCCCACGTTTTTAGAAACAATTTAACCCTGATCAAGGATTTATCAAAAAAAAAAAAAAATTATTGGCAGTCAAAGTGTTTTAAATAAGAATATGTCCGAACTTATACGAATATTAAACAATAATTCGTGTATAGAAAATAATACACGTCGTTTCAAGAGCATTTATTATACACTCTGGTTATCAAGTGAAAAACTACAACTATCACATATATAAACGAAAAAGAAAAGGTAAACCTAGAAGACTAGGTATATGTTTCCATCTAGTGTAAAAATATTAAGAGGAAACCCAGAACTGGAATACTAGAACTCTGTGCCAAATGAACGTGTTTCCTCTACCTCAGTTTGTACCTATTTAGTTTTCTTGACATCTCAGTTTCATACGCACAAATGATGGTAAATGCCTTAACAACAAATTAAAAAAAATATGTTGAATCCATAATTAGAAACTCATTTTAAAACCAGAATTAATAACCCCTCCAATCCACTGCTTCCGTCGCAATTTTGTGGCAAAGAAACGTATTCACACTTTTTTAGATAACGACTAATTTATTGTAACACCAAGTCAGAGACCTATTTAACTGATATAATAAGACATCAAAGTGCGTCACACGTATGACCTCGATAAAAGTCAACGGAAAGAAATTGAGATAAGATACTGGCATTATTCATCCGCTTTCCTTAAATAATAATATCGTTATTGGGCTAAAAAATAAATGAATGAATAATAAACAAAATATCAGTATAATATTCAAATTCCTCAAAAACGTATAGGGTTTTGCACTATAAAACGTGATCCAAGATGAACCCATCTAATGGTTTCTTTAATAAAAAAGTACTAAATTTTCTTGGCAAAATGTTCTTTTAATACCATGTCCAGACGTTTATGTATATTTCTAAACGACACGCAAGATCGTCCAACAATGTATGTCCACTTGATGTATTTTCGTACTTGATTATTTAACTTAGCTTCAGTATGACGTATTATGACTTTACAGTGGAATTACATCTTAAGAGCCATGCATACTAACTTTAGTGCGCAAGTGACAGCGCTATTAACATGGGAGTTGAATCTTAATTTGTTATTTACCGTGAAACTAAGGCTTTTAGCAAGATTTTGTCCAAATAGTTATCTACAACTAAATCTATTAAACATTTCTATTGAATAGTTTTAATCATTTTATATTAAACATGTGTACAAAAATTGGAAATCAAATTTAGCTTTTCCCATAAGAAAAAATACGTGTTTTTCGTTCCGTTTTTACATACTTCAAAATGTATATTTTAAAAATAAAATTTATATAAAACGAGAGCTTGTTATTTCGTTTTGGGAACTATTGAATTGTTTTAATTCATACTATTTCCAATTTTGTTTTTAAGAGTGTTTAGTTAACCTATTTCAAAGAATAATTTTTGTACAAGTCGGTAGTAGTTCAAGGATTTTGCAATAGGTTGTGCCAGTGCTGTTTACCCCTACTCTCCCTCCTGCTCCTGTCCCCCACCTTTCTATCCCTCCGTAGACTTTATGCAGTAGTACAACTACAAATAATATTATTATGAATCATAAGTGATTGTGTTATACTGGACCTTATTGTATTTTCTTGTAAAAAAGATTTTGACACTGTCAATATTAATTCAAACGGACCGAATTCGATTTTGTTTGATTACTGCGAAATCAACAGTTGTTAGTGTTTAGGTATTTTATTCATTTTCTTTTCGTCACTAAGATTAGGCCTTTATTATCTGCCTTTTACCAATAATTGCTAATACAGTACTATGCCTTCTAAAAAACAAAGACTAAGAAAAGGGAAGGCCTTGAATCTCTCTGCAGTTAAAAAGAAGAGGCGTTTACCTCCAGGACTAAAAACATACTGGGAAAATAAAAGTTACGTTTTGCATACAATCTTATTGTATATAATTTATAAATTAATTTGTAGAGTAATATTTTTATATTATTCAACAAAATTCGAACTGTCTGAAACTCGTTTTTAACTAAGCCTAAAATACAGTTTTTGTTACATTTATACTTTCTTCCTTCAGTTTAGGCCTAAAAACTTTCGAATGAATGACAAATTTTGTTTCTAGAAGACTATTTAATATATAATTTACAACAGAACTAATATTTGTATTTTACTTGTATATTCTGTTCACTTGCTAAACTACAAATCTTCAAAATACATCTTATCAAATCAAAACTGTTCGTAAATTTTACAGACATTTATTTCATAAAAGTAACTACATAATTGATTTGCAAAAATGATTACTGTTTACTTTTAAAATGTTTAACTTATTAGTAGCCTATACCCATATTTTGAAATAACTACTTATCACCATAATAGTTAGGTTACCTATTGCAGGTAAATAATTATAGATTAAAGTTTATTTGTGTACCACGAAATTTATAATAATAAATCAAAATCTGTTTATACTTTTTCATATTTTCGTATTGTTAGGTTAATGTTGGTTTAATGTTGTTCGCTACCTTATACTGGTTTTTACAAATTTTGTTAATAGTATTTTACAAGCTTCAGACGTAGCCTACATTTTATTTCTGAAAAAAAGGAGTTATGTTTTTTCATTTAATTGGCACAAGACTCCCTGTGTCATTTCCTTTCACGTAGATTTTACTACTTATAAAACCTCAGAATTGCAATCAAAGGGAAGTCAACAATATTGTAGTTTGTTTACTCTTTTATGAAACGGTAAACTAATTGATAATCTATGTAAAGCCTTTTAATCTGCCGGGTTGATTAAACAAAGACTGTGGTTGTCGCGGTTCCTGGTAGTTAGGGGTTTTAACTTCCTATTAGTACAAAATCCCGCACTTGTTTAGTGTAGGCCTATTTATAATTTGTATGACGAGGCAGATCTATCTCGTGCACAATTATTTCCCAGACCAATTGATTTTTGACTTTATCTAGATGATCCTATTAGGCATGTGAATGTTCAAAATATAAATTTATAGATTTATAGGGGATGGTGATAGTAGTGTTTACAAGGAAATTCTTGATAAACGGCCGTACAAAAATTTAACCGTAGAAAAGGTTGAGTGCAAAAATCACCTTCTGCGTAATTTTTGCAACAAACTTAGAGAATTAGTAACAAAACCAGACAAATTTTGTATGGCGTGTAATAAGTAGCCTACGTTTTAACTTCTCGCTAAGAAAATTGAAAATTTTCTAAAATCGGGAAGTTATTGGTTTCACCCCGTTTTTCGAAAATCGAGTATTCATCAGATCTCGACGTTTTGAGGTCCTAGGAATCTTCCCTGACCACTCTCGAGAGGGTGTCACCCTGCCTGTATGTATGTGTGTGTGTATGTAAATATGTGACCCGCTTATAACTTTTGAACGGCTTAACCGATTGGATCCTACCAAACGGCGTTCTAAAGAGTTCCATCAAACTTAGATTTACTGAAAATTTCAACTAATTCGGACCGGTAGGTTCTGAGAAATTTCGAAAAAACTAAGAAATATTTTTTTTTTCAAATCAGGTTTTTTTGGAATAACTTTTAAACGGCTTTACCGATCAATTCCAAAATCTAATCAGCTTTTAACCTTGAAAAGCGACGTCGATCGCTACCAATCCGGTCAAAATCAGTTAATTCGTTCTTGAGATATCGTGAACGAAAGAAAATCAAAAAAAGTGTTTTTTCTCAATTTCTCCGAAATTTTTCATATAAAAAATTTTTGTTGTCGATTCTTTCAATGGACTCAAAAAACTGCATAGATTGCCGCAAATCGCATAAAAATCGGTTGATTCATTCGCGAGATATCGTGAACGAAAGAAAATAAAAAAAAGTGTTTTTCCTCAATTTCTCCGAAACTTTTCATCTGAAAAATTTTTGTTGTTGATTCTTTCAATGGACTTAAAAAACTGCATCGATTGCCGCAAATCGCATAAAAATCGGTTGATTCATTCAAAAGTTATGGCAGTTCAAAATTTCCAAAAATAGTGTTTGTTGTAATTAAACTTAGCGGGAAGTTACATGGATGGCCTTTAGGGTCAACCGTTTTCCAATTTTTTTTTTAAATATAATATGTATAAACTATATTTTGTTTATATTGCCTAAACCATTTATACAAGTCATGTGATTTGAATAAGCTGTTCAATCATTTTACTATCTGACCTATTTCATAAGATTCTAATAATATTTAAATTTCCCATAGTTTATACAAAATATGTCACAATACGATTACAGTCTTACAGTAGTTATTAATAATGAATACTAAGTCGGGTACGACAGCTAGAATTCCAAATAGACAAAATTGTTTTGCGAATATGTTTTTCGTAAATATAATTTGCGTTAAATTTATTTAATTATAACTGTATAATTAATAATAATTTCCTCCTAGTTTGGCAGAAGGTAAAATAATTATAATACATGTCTTTTAAATAAGTCTACGGCACAAGAACGTTTGTTGAAAGGAGACTTTTCGTATTATTTATGTTTTAAATATTATAAAAAAAATTATTTTAGAATACAAATTATGTATTAAAATCATTTATAGATTAAAATAAAAAATAATATTTCAAAATTAATTATATGAACTGAATTAAAGTTGTTGTAAAAAATGGTTTGGAAAAAAATGTTGTGCATTTTGTCTTTATAAATTATCACTTTTCAAACTCGGAAATATTGTATAGGCCTAAATCATTACTTTCTCTTATATCAGACCAACCACCAAACTACTGCATTTAGCTACCAACATAAAATAAGGATTCTGAACTGAAGCCCCACGGTAAGGCAAAGGAATGAAATGAAATATTGTGTTAAACCTTCTGTCTCTCTCACTCTGTCTGGTGTGCCGACGAGATGGAGGGGGCAAAGGAGAATTCGCAGTGACCGTTCAGTTTGGTGTCGAGCACTGATACAGGCAGCGCTTACGGAATAAAAAGTAACTAAAATGTGATTTCTCCCCACGGGTAAGCATGACTCTTAAATACACATCTATATACAGGGTGATCAACTCAAGACGGCTACCATTGGGATCTCGGAAACTATAAAAGTATAACAAACTTTAAATAGATGACCTATATCAAATTGGAAATTTTAATATTGTATTTTTAATGCAAGGTAAAAAGTAGGGAAGGTCCCCTATTTAAAGTTTGTTGTAACTTTTATAGTTTCCGAGATCCAAATGGTGGCCATCTTGAGTTGATCACCCTGAATATAAAAGCCAAAACCACAGACTCACTGATCACGATTTCTCAAAACAAAAACTACTGAACGCATTGGAACGAAATTTGGTATGTAGCTTCCTCTAGAGCCATATGTGTTCACTAAGAAAGGTTTTAAGAAAATTAGAAATTTTAGGGGGGTTTGGGGGGGGTCAAAGTTACTAAATCACGATTTCTCTAAAACTGCTGAACGGATTGAAATGAAATGTGGTATGTAGCTTCGTCTAGGGCCGTAGGTGCTGATAAGAAGGGGTTTCAACAAATTTGAAATCTTAGGGGGGGTTTGGGGGGGGGGTCAAAGTTACTAAAACACGATTTCTCCAAAACCACTGGTCGGATTGGAACGAAATTTGTTATGCAGCTTCCTCTAGGGCCCTTGGTGCTCGCTAAGAAAGGGTTTAAAAAAATTCGAAATTTTAGACGGGGTTTGAGGGGGGGGTCAAAGTTACTAAAAATCCCCAAAAAAATACGCAGTGTAATATATTTATCGATATAATATTTTTTTGTTAATATACATTTAACTTTAATTTGTCTATCCGTTCAAAGCCGGATCGGGCCACCCAGTTCATTATAATGCTCGTAGTGCTACTTGGCGCGTTTGTCGTCAGACGCATTTACATTATTTTATGTAATAATTCCAGTTCGGACAAATTCGTCAGCATAGTTCCCTCTAACCGCAGCTTAACTTTGTGCATACTACGTATATACGAACAATTAGGATCAAGATCGAGCTGCAATCTAATTAAGTAATTACCCGTCCCAGCAATGGAAGCAATCATCCTGATTGAAGACAATTATTCGACTGTATTTAGTACAGTCCTGGGCAAAACTACCGTTTAAGAAAATAAAGGCGTGATTTTATTCCTGGTGGTCAGTAGTTTTTAAAGTTATTAGTTGAATGTTTTTGTTTAACTTGTGTGCTCAGGACATATTTTCATTTACAGTTTGTTAGTTGTTACATTAAAGATTACCTGTCGTAACACACTCATCCCATTTAAAAACTAAGTGACTCCCGCTAAGGCCTGTTTCACACCTACCCGGCTGTCTTGTAAGCGACATCTGTCCGACATGTCGCCGACGCCGACACAAAAGTCGATCTTTTTAACACTTACCCGGCTGTCGGGTAACCGACATCTAGCCAGGCCGAGGCTTGTTCAGACCTCGCTTCAATAATATACATTGTATACAGACTGTATTGTATATGTATACAGTACACTGAGACATCGCTTATTCCTCTCTATGCTTCTGTTGTCATTTGTAGACAATTATAAATATATTGTTTATGCATATTTTAAATTTCATATAAATCGGATGATAAATTTTAGAGAAAATTTATTTTTATCTAGGCCTAATACAATTTCGTTAAGACTATCGTATAAAGCAGTCTCGATGAACTTGTCTTCGATAAAAATACATTTTCTCTAAAAATGAACATTCAATTTGCATGAAATTTAAAATATAAATAAAAATATATGTATAAATATAATACAAAAAAATTATACCTCTACGACAATTTAAATTAAATAGGCCAACAATTTTATGAACGCATAATTTTCAATTAATATTTCATATATAATTTTCAGTCCATCATATATATATTTTGATTAATGAATAAACCATATGAAAATGTGAAAACCAGACTAATGTTAATGATTTTAATTTACAAATTATACAATTTTAATTTCGATACTATAATTAAATTGAAAATTTCATAGATTTAAGTTTTCACTTCTGTCGGCAGTACCCAACGACTGCAATTCAAAAAAAATCTTTTTTTTCAAAAACAAGAACAACAAAACCAGGAAAGTATCATAGTCGTTCAAACTGGAAACGACACGTGCCGGCTAGATGTGTACACCGCCATTATAGTCCCTTCATCATCTTCTTTCGCCGGTTTGTTTCGCCGACAGTCGTTCACTGCAGTGGGGGAAACCGACTTCCTACACCAATAGCACAACAGCCGGGTATCGTTTACACGACCACGAAATTTGTCGAGCAAGTGTGAAAACAGTGGTATACTCTTCGTCCCTATTGTCGTTCATACGGCATCGTTTACACGACAGCCGGTTAAGGGAAACAGGCCTAAGCGTTTTAACGAATTTGTTTGCGAAAACTAAACGTAATAACGAGTCAAGATATACTGCTTTAATCGTGTGAGCAAATAGTGGTACTAAATTTGACATTTTGTTTATCTTTATTGTCATTTAAGGATTACCTTTTGAAATTATTGACTTAACCTTCGCTCCAAGAGGGGGCTATACAATGTAGGTAAACATCTTTTGTGCAAACTTGTGTTGAGTGATATTTCACTCTGCATCACACAAGGATAAACTTTTCAAAATTTGAGTTTAGTAATAATATTTTTAAATATATTAGAACATTTTTTAAATATTAAATAAACTGTTACTTTCTTATCATTTAATTTTAATGTCTATATTTTAGTAAAAGAAATATTTAAAATTAAATTTGTCGACGATTTGAATTTATCTTCTAGCATTATTTTTGGCTCTGTGTCATTTGGGGACGGTTCATAAAGTGTGGGTAAGAACATTTTTTGTAAACTGCAAAGTTACAAGTGATACAAAGTTTTAGAGCTATCGCGTTCAAAAGAAAGCTACTTTAAAGTGTTATAAAATCTATTGATTATTTTGAAAATCTATTATAAATGTCAGGTAATATTAAAAAAAAACATAATTTTAGTAATAGTAGATATTTTCATTTCAAATAAAATTTTTTTATTACAACATTTACCAGTTTCAAAAAAGGGAATTTATTTGATAATTGGTTGAATAAATTTACAAAATAATAAATAACAAAAAGCTGGTCTCACTGTCAAAACAATCGGATGAAGGATAAGAGTTAAGTTCTGTGTAATCATTATTTTGTTCAACCCGGCATCACATACCAACACAGTAAACACGATATATTGGTAAACACAAAATGGCTGTAACTCAAAAATTTTAAATACTCCCAAATATTTTTGTGTGGCATATCGTTTGAAAGCTTATTTAATTCTGAATCCAAAAAGAATAATAATTAATATTAAAACAAGAATAGTAGATGGGGCAAAATCGGAAAACACGATTCTTTGTTTTTTAGCCGCCATTTTTAATCGGTTAAAGATATGGATGTGCAAATTTCCCCGTTGGTTTTCTCTTGAAATTCTACATCGAAATGATGTATCACATGACCACTCCTATTCAAAAAAACAAACTTACATTCAACATGGCGGATCCAAGATGGCGGATTTTTATTTTTTTTTGATACCGTAATAAAATAGTATTTTTACATAGAGTAGGTTCCTCAATCACATCTACCATCAAATTTTCCTTTTATACGAAATATTAAACCGTACCCAGACTTAATTGACACCCTGTATAGTAAAGCCATGGCATCACAGAGAACATTTTAAAAGTAACTGCACCGATATTTGCTTCAATTACAACAACGTATGAGATGTTAGAGGAAGATCCAACATGAACTGACGCATAAACTAGAATCACTTACACGGACGGATCCGATGTGTTCTATCTAGAGTATATGGATAGTTGGAACTTTGCAGATCGTATTTGTTAGGTATTAATGTACCTGTGTTTTAAACATAAGCGTTTGATCATGCCCGATCAAGATCAAGATCTGGTGAACGTCTGGTAGTGTTTAAAGTTGCAAAAGCTTGCATAATTGTTAACAGATGAGTGAAGAAAATCGATGAAGGGACTAGTGAAGGTCAATTAGGTTACGCTGAATTGGATGCCCCAGAGCAAGCGGAATCCAAGACAGTAAAGTTGCGGACGAAAAGACAAGGTGAGGATCAATCATTCATTTTGTAGGCTCCGACCTGCCACATAATATGAGAATATTAGTCGTATTATTCTAATCTTGTTCTAAGAACAGGCCTACACATTGAGGTAAATGGAGGGACAGAGAGGGAGGATACCATACAGTTTAAGATTTTCTTTTACCGATCCGATGAAGGTACAGAAGGCTGAGGGATCTAGAAAAGGAGGACGTGAAGATTGCAAGCCAGGTTTGCTGAGAAGGCACTGTGCACTTCACAGGGGTCTTGGGTCATGAGTAAGAAGGTCAAACTCATCTGTGATCGGAAATAACACATGAGGTATGGTCGCATAACATATGAGGTGTTTTGGTGAGGACACCATTTAAGGAAGTTGAAGGATTCAGCACTTCCTAACCTGATGGCATATGTCAAGAAGACATCAAGGTGCAATACGAGTTTGAATACTCGTTCTCTGAATGAGGTAGTGGGTAGAAAGAGCTTGCAGAGGATAAATACGAGGCCATAATGTCCGCCCCTTTCATAGAATATAAATATAGCTTACTAAAGTGACCAGGTAAATATTACAAACTGTTCACCTGAATTGTGAGCAGTTTGTTAATTGTAATCATTCTGATTAATTGCATGCCATCGCAATTAATCTATATAAATAAAAATGTAAATGTTTGTTTGATTAAAATCTTAAATCTCCGAAAGTTCTTCACCGATTGCTTTGAAATTTTCGTACAAAAATTAATTTAAATACACCCGTGTTTTTATATACTTTTTGAAAAATAACACAAACTATACTAAATATTTTACTACAATGGGTGTGCCATATACTAAATAATAAATAAATATGCTTATTGTTGATACAGTAATCAGCTGTTTGCTATATTTCCATTAATAGCTGATTTCAAACTTTGAAGTTATAATTTGTATTACTAACTTTTAGGTTAGGTTTTTATTAACCCTCCACTGGTCACGTCAATAATAGTTACGTGAGTAGTCGCACATGGTGAATTCCACCAGGTTTAGAAGATAATTAAACACAAATATTACTAACGTGATGGGTCGTGCACGGTGGAAAAGACCAGTTGGTAGAACGATTGCAGTACAGCTGCCAACTGAAACATCCGGGAAGAGTGCTGGTGTCATAACTGAGTATTGAATGAGTTTGAAAGCTCCACTAAATTTTTTTAAAGTACAATACGAAAACCCCGGTCGATTAGACCGTGACGCCACCAATAAAAGGTTAAAGCGTAGACCTGAGCCTTGCTGGTTCTTTTGACCATTATTATAACTGCTATTATAAAACATACGAAATAATTTGATTTGGACATTTAACGTTATTTACCATATTAGCTTTGGGGTTATTATTAATCCTACACCTTTATTTTAAAGAAAACATAACATGATTATGTTTATAGAAGGTTCTAACGGGGTTAGGGTGCGGAGAACGCAGGGGTTTCCATTAGTAAATTAATAAACTAATAAAGCTATTTTTGGAATGAAATAAATGATAAACATAATTTATGGTGTCTCCGTATTGTACACTTTCATATTTGCCATGATTTAGATCTTAATGTAATACACTATATTAAGTGATTGTCTATTGTGTAATATAAACAGAATTTATGAATTCAGGTTGTTTTAATTCCTGTTTCTACCGTAGAACCTGAAACATATTTTTCAACGTTCACTGTCAAACGAGGAAATTTAAAAACTAAAATCAGTTAAGTATTGCTTATGCTCCAAACGTTATATGTTGTCCATTATTTCTGTATAGAATTTTCAAATAACCAATATGAAATCTTATTTAACGATTTTTATTACTGTTATATTTTAATCTATTGCTTTTAAGACTCAGAAATGCCCTATATAGAGTGCTTATTAAAACGTCAGGCTACCTCCTGGTACAATAATTCATATTTACATATTTACAGTATGTGATTGTAACTATTCATACAACGTTTTTTTTCCAACCCTTTCTTATAAAATAAAACAACAAAGCACACATAAAATCAGTTCAAATTAGATCAGATTGCATTGCACAAAATCGTTCTACTTGACATCAGCGAATAAATTGATACGAACCACATGTTATCATGGTAGTTTGACTTGGACGTTTTCAACAGAGGTATATTGTTACCAACACTAATTTCCCCACAGATTTTTAGCCTATAGGGCCGCTACGATACGAAAGCGCTTAAAAGTTGTTTGAGAAAGCTGAGGTTAACAGCCAAGATTAACATAATGCTTGCCACGTGTCCCAGCAGTGCGAGAGAGAGAGAGAAGATTAGGGTTGGAAAGATAAATAACTTGTATAGGCCTATCTCACGTTATGAAGCAATATTTATGATTGTGAAAATTTCTGCCATTTTCACATTTAGTTTTTGCAAAACCGAAAACTAAACACAAATAAACCCTATAGGCGTTCGCTTAAGAATAGATTTAATAAAATCTACCAGAAACTTTCACATACTTTCTCAAAAACATATTTAAATTATTAACACGTTTACTGCTAAGGACGCACATGTGAGCTTGAACACTATGAGAAGCAGCCGACGCACAGTGCATTGCACGCCAACCCCCGTATTTTGAGTATTTTCAATACGCAATGCATTGCGTGCTTCGCACGCAAACCCTCGTATTCGGAGTATTTTCAATACACAATGCATTGCATGCTTCGCACGCCAACCTCCGTATTGGGAGTATTTTCAATACATAGTGCATTGGGTGCTTCGCACGCCAATCCCCATATTTGGAGTATTTTCAATACACAATGCATTGCGTGATCGCACGCCAACCCCCGTATGTAACCCCGACTGTGACTTCATAATTGTATTAAAGTAGGAGAGGGGATAGTACATTAAAGTAGGAGAGTAAGTAATGAATATTATTATTATTACCTAGAAGGAAAAATATTCGACCGATTTCGAACAAATTTGCACCAAACATGTCAATTTGGCTTGTATATATGCACGAAAAAAGGTTTTGAAAAAACTTTGAGAAACAACCTCCTTTTCGGCCAAAACCCCCCAATCAGTTATTATTATTATTATTAGCTAATCGATAATTTTTAAAAAGATGCGATTTTTGGCATATGGTAGGGTAGGCTACATTGAGGGCTACAAATAAGCCAAATTTTATTAAAATCGTTACAGTTGTGTTTTATTAAAAAAATAATAACTGATTTTTTATTGTTTTTTTGGCCAAAAATGGGGTTGTTTTTAAAAACGTTTCAAAAACTTTTTACGTACATCTATACAGGCCTAATTGACATGTTTGGTGCAAATTTGTTCGAAATCGTTCGAATAGTTTTCTCTCTAGCTTTGTATACATACGGACATACAGACAGACATTTTGTAAAAAACACTTTTTAGAACTCAGGGGGTCCCAAAACGGATATTTCACAAAAATATCAACATCGATTTTTTTTCGATCACTATACTTTCTCTATACTATAGTATAGTGAGAAATTAAAATGGCTCAACTTATTTTTACTTAAATCAGAGAACAATACCACTTTTTCAGACCACAAGTAAATAAATTAAAGTGAAAGTTCACTGTGCAATCAAAGGCGTAATAAATAATTATTTTTTCTTATCAGGGCATAAGATAAGATGTTCCTTGTTATCATCATGTGATCAGGTAAATTTGGATTTTTTTATTTCATGCTGTTTTCCAATCTCAAATATTGAACTTTGTAATAAATTATTATATTAATAGTTTGATAACCTATCTTTATACAATTTACCTAATTTCCGACCGTTACAAACAACTGTTTTCAGAGGAATTAATTCCTATAAAAGAGAGTGTACGTACGTACGTGAGTAACAATATAGTATAAAAGCTGATACTTTAACAAAACCTATCTTAGATTATAATTTGGGGTTATGTTTAAAACTTCAATCAATCCAATGACTTGTGAAGTAGATTTTTTTTTAAATGTATGCTATGATACGTTATAATATTTGATTTGAGGTATTAAACTGTATATAAATACAACCTTTCATCATCAATATATTCGTTTATACAAATTTAAAGAAGAGATACCTATTCGTTTAACTTCGGAAACATTCGTACATGTGCGTATAACAAATAAACATATTCGATTACTGTATTAATTTCGAAATTAAAAGATAATATGTTTTACCTTTCTTTATAATATAAGTACCAGGAGACCGAGCTAAAGCTCGATTATAAGCAGGGCTATGATTTCAATAATAAATATTGGATTATTGAGTTTTGAGGTTAGGCCTATAACATTAAACAACTAAATAAAGGGTATAAACAACATTAGGCTTACCTGTAATAAAAATACAGTTTAAAGGATTAACCATAATCTCAACGCTATGCCTCAGAAATAAGTCAGGCCTAAATTAACGTTGAATATTTCAATATCGATTTAGGCCTAGGGCCTAGTTCGCTCACGTCAATAACTATTATTGCAAATGTCCGTGAACATCGTTTAGGTTAGGCCTATAACATTAAACAACTAAATAAAGGGTATGTTTATTTAGCAGAAGTATTCGTTGCTATGGTAACTATAAATAGATACAAAATTAGGCTTACCTCTAATAAAATATACAGTTTAAAAGAAAGCAGATGATTATTGTAATGGCATTGAAAACATTTGCATCAGCTGTGTTTTGTATTGTTTAAAATGGACAAATTTCACTTTTTAATTTAATAAAAAGACTTAGAAAACGAATTTTCCCAGACTGGTGACCATTTCCAATCGATTTCTCGTGGCCAAAAGCCCCATATAAAATCAAAAAATGAAAAATCCTTAGACGGAGATTCCAGATCCATTTAGCAGACAAACAATTATCTCTCGCTTTAGAGGATAAGATAACATATTTGTTAACTATTTAAAAAAAATTACAAATAGGCCTACAGTTGTACACATTTACGGAGTTAAAAATCTCCGTCAGCATAGTTAGGTAGGCTTTAATAAAGACTGTTGTTTTTAAATAGTATTTTTATACATTATGTTCTTCTGACGTGTATCTAATTAATCTGCCTGTGATTTTTCAAAAGGGCTTACTAGTGTTTTCTATGAAGTGAAGAATGCTTTAAGTTTAAGAATGCTCTGTAAACAAAAACGTCTTCCTTCTTTTTACTTTCTCCCCCCTATACGTGGTATATGGAGAAAGTGTTGTTTTCGTACAAATTTTCGAATTTGAATTTTTAGTGGAATTATCTGTTTTGGTGCTCCCTGAACCCCAAAAAATTGTTTAGTGGAATTTTCTGTGTTGGTGCTCTCTGAACCCAAAAATATTTTTAGCGGAATTATTTCTTTTGGTGCTCCCTGACCCCCAAAAAGGTTTTTTTTGTGATGTCTGTCCGTGTGTCTGTGTGTCTGTTAGGACGTGTACAGAGCTGGAGACCATACCAACCGTCCGATTTTGATGAAATTTGGTATGTAGGTGTAGTTCTGGACTATCTCCAGCCTTTTTTTCACTTTTTCAAATTTTTGATTTTCAATGGGTTATACCCCCCAAAAATGGCAAAAAAACGAGAGAAATCCAAATTTCTCAAAAACGGCTTTAACGATTTTGATAAAATTTGGCTTATTTGTAGCGCCTAATGTACCCCACCATATGCAAAAACCGCCTCTTTATAAAAATTCTTGTTTAGGTAATAATTATAATAAGTGATTTTTGGGGATTTTTGGCCAAAAAGGGGGTTGTTTTTCAAAACCTTTTATCGTGCATCTATACAGGACTAATTGACATGTTTTGTGGAAATTTGTTTGAAATCCATGGAATAGTTTTAATAATAATAATAATAATAATACTATTTATTAGTTACTCTCCTACCTTAATGTGTTCCCCCCTCCTACTTTAATACAATTATGAATCACAGAGAATCTGTTTAATAATTTAAATATGTTTGTGAGAGAGTATGTGGCAGTTCCTGGTACTAAGAAAGGATTTTAAAATATTTCGCATTTAATGGTTGAAACAACCCCAAAACCATAAATATTGTTTGTTTTATATCTCAAAAACGAAATATCCTAGAACGTGGTATTTGATACACTATTATTGCTTATAGGTGCTAGAGGCGCACTAAGAAATAATTTTGAAATATTTCCCTTTAAAGGGTTGAAACAACTTCTAAAACCATAAATATTTGTTGTTTTATATCTCAAAAACCATACGGCCTAGGAACGTGGAATTTGATACACTATTGCTCATAGGTGCTAGAGGCGCACTAAGTAAGAAATAATTTTGGGAGAAAGTATGTGGCAGTTATCTGGTACCGTTTATTGATATTACAAATTAATCGTATTCGTCTGCTACAGACTAAGATCTTCCTTGGCCTTGTGTATCCCGACTTAGTTATGTTTTACTTTAGATAAGCCCCACTATGATATTCAGACAAACTTTGCAGCTAAACTGCTGATATAATCCCTGTTCTATCTCACGTTCAGGATTAAACACACTTCAGTTCAAAATGCGGACGTGCTGGCAAAGACTTATGACGTAATTCCGGAGAGAGACTTGAAACTTTTACAATAAAGAACAACGTGGATGCAACGTCTACATGAAAGCGTAATTAGTAAGATTTATATCATGTGTGGTCGTTTAAAACTGCTATTTTTATAATCATCTTCAAACCAGGTATTACGCAAAATAATAAAGACTCTTCTATATTCTCTACTAATATTATAAAGAGGTAAAGTTTGTTTTTATGTTTGTTTGTATGCAGGGGGTAATCTCTGGCACTACTGAACCAATTGAAAAAATAATATTACTAATAAAAAGCTACACTATCCCTGAGTAACATAGGTTATAATTCATTTAGGTTAGGCCTAGAATGATAAACCGACACTTGTATTTACATTTATTACCATAGTAACCAATTGAATAAAATAACAGATAATACAGCTGTTTGCTCCAATATTTCCATTAACAGCTGATTTCAAAATTTAAGCAATTATTTTTGTATTTCTAGCTTTTATATTAGGGTTTAAAAGTGTAGACCTGAACCTTGCTGGTTCTTTTCACCATTATTATAACTGCTGTTATAAAATATAAGAAATAATTTGATTTGAACATTTAACGTTATTTACCATTTTAGTTTTGAGGTTATTATTTATTATATACCTTTATTATAAATAAAACATAACATATATGTTTTTAGAAGGTTGCGTTGAAGGTTGGCGTGCGGGGCATGCAGGGGTCTCCCCTAGTAATATTATAAAGAGGTAAAATTTGTTTGTTTGTGTGTAGGGGGTAATCTCCGGAACTACCGAACCGATTGAAAAAATAGTTTTACTAATAAAATGCTATACTATCCGTGAGTAACATAGGCTAGAATTAATTTTGATTTTATGGTTGAAACAACCCCTAATACAATAAATATTAGTTGTTATACTTTCCTTAAAGACAGCTGAAATTTTGTACGTTTATTTATTACAAAATACGTAGAAAAAGTAAATTAGATTTGCATTTTTCGTATGCTACTACTAAGGGGTGAAAATGTGATAACAACCCTTAAAACAATAACAATTAATAGTTATATTTTCCTTAAAGTTAGTGAGCTGAAACTTTGTACATTTATTTCTTACAAGATACATAGAAAAATTATCATACATTTATATTTTGTCGCGTGCTGCTAAGGGGTGAAAATATAGTAAAACACATACATAAAATGTTGATTGTTATACGTCCCTTAAAGCTAGAGAGCTGAAATTTTGTCACTTATTAATTTGAAGTGTTTTATAGGAAATAAAGTAAATAATAACACACGCAATCAGTTACATCTAGAACTGAGGGGTAACAGCCTCTTTACAATACAAATAAATTGTTATACTTCCCATGGTTGACACCTTTGTTTTATAAGTGGTAATCTGTTTGCGTTTGCTTCACGGCGTGGGTCGGAGAGCGAAGCGAGCTAGGGGCGGGGTTCTCTAGTTAATAATAAGTTTAGATAAATAAAAAATACGATTATTTTGTAGTACCACCTACATTTTGCAAATTGTACATTCATAATACTGAACGAAACATAAAGAAAAACAACCACCTTATGTTTATAAGATAACCCGGGGCGTAACAAGTGCAAACAGATTATTGATGATTAATTAGCACAGAGGCACTTGGATCGCGATGGGGTGCTATACATTATGTAAGAAAGAGTTATAAATATACACGCACCATCCATAATAAATGGAATTACGACGTTCGATGTAATAAACCATTAGTATTTAAATAATCAAAATCAACATTACAAACAAATTTGATATTACCAACTAAAGGAAACAATAAATTATGCAACACTAGATGTTTGACTTATAACAGTAAGCCTTTTGTTTGATTTTACCAAATCTAAAACAATCTGTTAGTCGAGAAGAATAATTATCTGATTTTAAATTTGCTAACTTGGTTCTAAATGAACGTGTGTTGGTTCATTGTTGGCATAGCCTAAACTTATTTAAAGTTAATTAAATTACAAGTGAAAAAACATAGACCAAGACCGGGAGTTGAACCCGGGACCTTCAGGTTTCCGTCCTGACGCTCTAACCATCTGAGCTACCCTGATATCTACCGATATTGGTCGATGTTATCTCACTTGTTCGGTTTTTACTGCAATTATTGAACCAACAGATTGACTACCTCGTGTATACGACATTGAAGACAATCTTTATTCTTATTTTGCAGCCTACAGTGGTGTTATTATTATTATTATTTTTTTCCGCTTACACACTTCCTCAGCAAGGGACCAACATCGACCAATATCGGTAGATATCAGGGTAGCTCAGATGGTTCGAGCGTCAGGACGGAAACCTGAAGGTCCCAGGTTCAACTCCCGGTCTTGGTCTATGTTTTTTCACTTTTAATTTAATTAAATATCCCTTGCTGAGGAAGTGTGTAAGCGGAAAAAAAATTATTTCAAGTTTTTGATCCAAATCAGATGTTTTAAATTATAACATGTAACAAGAAAATTCAACAACATTTCAAACTGGTTATGCCAACAATACAATATGTAACTCTAGATGTTTAAATTATAAATACAGTAGGCTTTGTTTGATGAATATGGTTTGTGTTTGCTTCTACCTAACCTAAAACAAATGTTGGTTTTGAATCATAATTTTATTATTAACTGATTAAAAATTGAGTTGCAATGGTAAAATGTAAATTCGTCAAGAAACATGTTTTGGTTCATTACAAGAATGATCTAAAATTGTCTCAAGTTTTTTTTTATCCAAATCAGTTGTATTATTTATATTATGCAATCACAGATGTTTGAATTATAATACAGTAAGCCTTTTTGTAGATATTTTGTATGTGTTTGTTTTTGTTTTGTTAACCAAATCTAAAAATCAGTTGGTGGTGAACAATAATAAATCGATTCTAAATTTTCTAAGTGGTTGCTATGGTAACGAATGTAAATGAATTCAATACACGTGTGTTGCTTAGCTTTTGACCCAAATCATCTGTTTTATCTGTTATATGGCTGAGGTGTACTACTCCAAATTTTCACAGTTTTTACGCTCTAAGATAAAAATTTAGCAAAATCCTTTCTTATTATACGTTTATGACGTCATAAGAACATTCGTATTTTTATCTAAAGTAGTTTTGGCTCTACGTCAGTCAATCAATCATTCAGTCAGGAACAAGTCACTTCTTTACATAGATACAATTCAATGTGAATTCAACATAAATGAAAACTTAATCTTTTGAACCTGGTATAGGTAAACTTAATTCACAATTTATTTAAAATGTATGGAAATGTTTTAATATTTTAAGATCTGCTTTAGATATGCCAATTTTAAAGCTCTTAATCTAACTATTTTCAGGGTGGTAGTATATACAGACTGTTATTAAATTAACAAAGCTTGTTATTTTTTAAACCAGGTGTCTTAAAAGTCCCCCCCCCTCTTTAACTTCTGTGTTTGTTAAAACAAACAAATATCCTTTGGGGAACGATACTAACTTAGCCCAAAGTATCTTTTGAAGCAATCGGAAATTTTGAGTGTCCCCTAAAAATGGGGGATTTTGGGGGCAACTCAAAATTTGTAAATGGGAAGTATGGTCATGTGATACGAGTACTTCATTTTAAAGGTCTATTTAAGACTAGGAAATTGACAAAAATAAAATAAAAATCGGATAACCCAAAACAAAATGGAGGCCCTAAACGTGTTGAAATAAATCGACATAAAGTTGCTAATATCTCGAAAAGAAAGAGTTTTCAGAAAAAATTTCAAGAGACAAAAAATTTTTATTTCAAAGTGCTTGACCTACAATATTGCTACCAAATCGATTTTGTAAATTTTAAGTCGACTCCTACATCTCAGAAAATTTTGTAAAAAATAAAATTTACGAAATCGATTTGAAAGCAATTTTTTATTTCAAACACTTTGAAATAAACATTTTTTGTCTTTTGAAATTTTTTCTAAAAACTCTTTGAGATATTAGCAACTTTATGTCGATTTATTTCAACACGTTTAGGGCCGTCATTTTGTTTTGGGTGGTCCGATTTTTATTTTATTTATGTAATTTTCCTAGTCTTAAATATACCTTTAAAATGAGGTATCACATGGCCATATTTCCCATTTAACAATTTTGAGTTGCCCCCAAAACCCCCATTTTTAGGGGACACTCAAAATTTCCGATTTCTTCAAAAGATACTTTGGGCTAAGTTAGTATCGTTCCCCAAAGGATATTTGTTTGTTTTAACAAACACAAAAGTTAAAGGGGATGGGGGTAGGACTTTTAAAACACCTGGTATATTTAATTGGTGAATTCGTAATACTTTATTTTTAAATAACAATTGAGTTAAGGCGTTTTAAATTCCACAATTTTATAAACACAATATTAAAAGTTAACAATATTAAGGCTAAGTGAATAATTTATTACTTGGTTATTGTGTTGGAAAGTAAGTAAAGATGTATTGAAGCCTATTCTATATATTTCTTAATTAAAATGCATAAATCATTAAAATATCAACTATGCTAAGACATAAATTAAAAAAAGTGTAATGGGAATAAATTATTCTTCAAAAATTAACAAAATTTGATTTTGAAGAGCACTTCGTAATCAAAACGTAACATAACAGAGTCGTCTTTTTGAAGAGAGAAAAAACTGAAAAATAAACTATTTTTGTTTATAAATTTTTTTATTTTTTACTATAAGAGTAATTCATTTTAAGCTACCTGTAAATTAAGTTCTCAGTTTCCAAATTTACTTTTGTTATTTCTGACTCTCTATTTTTTCGTTCCTGTTAGTTTGGGGCAAATTTGTAAAAAAAACCTTAACTGGTAGAATGAAGAGACAAATCAAATTGTAGACTTTGTGTTTATTACTTCCAAAGCTCGTTGAAAGCGGTGCAATCGTGTTATCATGAATTTACTACCTTTTGCACTCTTTTTAATTAAACATGAGTTCAAAAATTACAAATTTTAAAATGATATATTTACTGATAAATATACTTTACAAAAATGAAATGAAGACCAAAATACTTAAAATTATACTGTTTTCAAAGATATTATAAGTACATAATAAGTGCAAGTGTGTAAAAGAAAACAAAAAATTGAATTTATTTATAAAATAATAACAAAGAGATACCACCTCAATGATATATTTTATTGTTGTTGCATCACGCATATTTCTAGAGATAAAACGATGCGCCTATTAAGATATTTACTAGAGTTATTTTTTCACAAAATAAGTTGGATTCTTTTCTCAAACGAAATTTACGTTTTTGAATATATTAAAAACAAAAATGAACACATTAAATATGTTTAGGCTAAAAATTAATTTAAATGGGAAATACAGTATTATTGAGGAACAGTGGAACTTCTAGCTGTAAAAGCTACATTCATTATTCAGTACCAGCATTGCGTGAGT
>JAGFPH010002136.1:121731-133338 GCA_018207615.1 Philaenus spumarius
GCTCCGCCCCTAGACGCTTCGCGTCCCAACCCCGCCTTGGCCTACGGTTTCAGATGGCCGCTTCGCTTCGCTCGCAGTTGGAAAACTCTCTAAAGGCTCTCGCTAATCTTTGGCTCGTTTGTACTAGGGTGAACGAGCATCTTTCAGTATTTTTAACATCTGGATTGTATCTATTCGAATATTTGTGACTTTGAAGGAGGCATAAAAATAAGCTGTATCTATTCGCCTTCCAAGTGACTTGAAGGGTGGTATGAAAAGAAGTTTAGATTTTAAATTTTATGCGCGTTTTTGAAGACATAAGACCTAGCGCATTCATTTTCTGACGTCAAATATGCAAATTTTCATCAAAATCGTTAGAGCCGTTTTCGAGATCCGCGACAGATACAAAGATAGATACAAGAATTGCTCATTTAAAGTAATAGGATATTATTCTTTATTGATCATAGTATGTCCAACTAATCTTGAAACACCTAATCTTTAAAAACGTTTTAATAATATTTAAATAATTGTTAACTTTTAGAAACTACTCTTAAACAAAATATATGCGTTGGTCTCCCAACCATCCCATCAATTGTTCCCTGGTTATTCATCAACCCAAAACTATCAAATATTGCAGTATACACGCGCCCTGTCTTGCTTAGTTTACAAGTTGTCTGTATAAATTTGTTTAAAAAAAAAATATATCTAGTACAAGGTTTAGATACCTTTCATGAAACTCATCATACGAAGATAATGTTATCATGCATTTTTACACACTAGATTACACAAACATGCAAAATTAAATTTTGCTTCATTTTTCCGTTTAAATATGGCGGTGGTTGAAACTTTTTAAAGTTGCATACTGAAAAACTAAACATTTTAAGAAACAAAAATGTACAAAATTATAGAGACAAAGCAAACGTGTCACTTTTTATCAGTAAGTCAAGGACAACGGAGAAAATACAATATTTTTGGTTGAAAGTAGTTTTTGGTGATTCACGGGAACTACATCCCTGACTAAATGATAAAAAGTGATACATTGTTCGATTTGTCTTTAAATTGTCTACATTTTTAGCGTTTTAAAATTTGTTTCAAAAGTTTTAGTTTTAAAGATATTAAAATTTTAATAAAATTAAACCGCCGCCGTCTTACAATGGATAACTGCAACACAATTGAATTTTGCACTTATACGTAAACCAATGTGTTCAAAATTCATGCTAATTTTCATCTTAAACCATTCTTGAGATTATATTTTTTTCAAAAATAACATACGGCCAGACAACTTCATAACTGAGCAACATATACAGGGTGTACAAAAAGTCCCGCACTAGTTTAATATTTCGTATACAAAGAAAATTTGAAGCTAGATGTGATTGAGGAACCTACTCTGTGTAAAAATACTATTTTATTAAGATTTCAAAAAATGTATAAGCCATTTTGAATGTAATTTTTTTTTAATGGGAAAGTGGTCATGTGATACATCATTTCGATGTAGAATTTCAAGAGAAAACCAACGGGGAAATTTGCACATCCATATCTTTAACCGATTAAAAATGATTGCCTAAAACAACAAATCGTGTTTTCCGTTTTGCCCTATTTTGCTGTACTATTTTGTTTTTAACACTAATTATTATTCATTTTGGATTTAGAATTAAATAAGCTTTCAAACGATATGCCACACAACGATATTTTTTTAATATATCAATTTTAAGTATTCCTGAATATCGTTGTGCTGCATATCGCTTGAAAGCTTATTTAATTCTAAATCCAAAAAGAATAATAATTAGATAAAAAAAAAATTGTACAGCAAAATGGGGCAAAATCGGAAAGCAATATTTCGTTTTTTTTGCCGCCATTTTTAATCGATTAAAGATATGGATGTGCAAATTTCACCGTTGGGTTTCTCTTGAAATTCTTCATCGAAATGATGTATCACGTGACCAACTTCCCATTTAAAAAAAAAACAAAGTTACATTCAAAATGGCGGTGCCAAGATGGCGGATAATTTTTTTGAAATCTTAATAAAATGGTATTTTTACATAGAGTAGGTTCCTCAATCATACCTATCTACCTTAAAATTTTCCTTATATACGAAATATTAAACAATTGCGGGACTTTTTTACACCCTGTATATATTATATTGTATTATTTGCTAGTTTTGACCTGCTGTAAAAAAAGTTTTTTCGGATTGTTGCAGGACACACTGTTTATTGGGAGACACTTTTGCGTTGTTGAATACTTTCCTGTCAAATTAGGTATTTCTAGGCATAGTTTTAGAGATCCAAAGAACGAAAGTGTATGCAATTATGCATGTGCTTATTTTCGGTTGTAATGCATATGTGTCTGAACTAAACATAACATGAGATATATTCGTCTTTATAAAAGTTTAAAAAGTAATTGTATCAGGTATGGTGAATGCCTGTTGTAATTTTATAAGACAATGCATTTTTTTATATTTTTCTTTAAGTACAACCGAGAGAATTGTATTATACGAATGTTATGAGAAAAATTAAAAAATGTATTTATTTTTAATTGAAAATTTGTAAATAATTAAATTTTAATATATGTATGCATTGTATGAATGCGATTATATGTATGCACTTGAGCTACGACCTAGAGTTTAGAAGTGTAAAATAAATTGAATAGATTAAATTAAATATTGGACTAGTATTCTCCTTATGTTTGTCATATATGCTGTATGAATCGTCCAATAAGGCGAACGTTTGACATCATGTTCCAACACTTTAGAAATTCTTTTAAACTATTTAAAGTTTTGGAACTCAGAAAACTTTAATATATTGTTACTTAGTGGCAAGTCGTGGTAAGTATATAGTAGGGGCCCGTAATTTCAAACAAAATATTTAAGGAATAATTTACTATTATTTGAAATGCATAGGTGCAGGTCGATATTGAAATCCGAATTAAACATTTTACTAAAAAGTTACACTCGTATTATATCCAAAAGTTTGTTTAGACAAGTGCCATATAATATGCCTTTCCTTTTCTTGTTAGGGTTTAATTTGAGTGTAGGTTTTCCTCACTTTCTAATTTTATTAGCGAATTTGCATATTAAAGATAAGCTATTGCAGTGACTCTTATGGCAGGCACTTATATCGTGGTAGGGTGAAGGGGCAGCTTTTACGTAATGTAAGAAAGAGATAGAGTATACACGCACCATCCCCAATAATTGGAATTATACGGCTTAGGTTTTAATTAAAAAATTATTATTTAAATAATCAATAGTCAACATTGCAAACAAATTTTGATAATGCCCACTAAAGGAAACAGTACAATATGCAATATCAGGTGTTTAAATTATAATACAGTAAGCTTTCTTCTTAGATTTGTGTTTGCTTTTACCTAACCTACATAAAATAAACTATTTTTTTTAACATGCTTTCCTATCCATGAATAACATAAATAGACTCGAACTAAAAAATAAGAAATAACCCACAGATAAAATAAATTCTTCCTCAGCGAATCTGATATTTTAATGAGACTCGATAGCTTGCAATCTTTTACTTTTTTCACAAAATAAACACACCCAAAAAGCATGGGGCGTGATGTTTTCGGAACTTCGCAAGAGTACGCCGCATGCTTTTTGGGATTGTTTATTATGTTAAAAGTAAAAAGATTGCAAGCTATCAAGTCTCATTACAATATCAGATTCGCTGAGGAAGAATTAATTTTATCTGTGGGTTATTTTTTATTTTTTAGTTCCAGTCTATTTATGTTATTTATGTATAGGAAAGCATGTTTAAATTTTCTTTTCATTTATTTTAGTTTTTACTTTTTAGTTATTGTTGTAAATTGGATATTTCTGAAAATATTTGGTAATCAGAGTCAACCCCCCCCCCCCCCCCTCCCCTATCTGAGGGTTAATTTTTTGGTCAATATAGGTATGCGAGAACGCATTTATAGTCATAAATTGGATTTTCCGAAGATAGTGGGGCTCCGAAAAGAGCCGAGGCGACTTTGTACCGGTTCACCCACCGGTTGAACGGTAGTGAGTTGAAGAAAAGCATGTAATAAAACTGTTGGGAAGAATAATACAATTATTATCTGATTCTTAATTTGCCAAGTTTGATGCTACGGTAAATGCAAACGTATTCTAGAAATGTTTTTTTTATCAATATAGGCCTAACTTAAAATTGTGTTTTTGGTCCAAGTTAGCTGTCCAAGTTAGCTGTTTTATTTATAACTAGAGGCTCTGCCCCTGGACGCTTCACGTCCCAACCCCGCCTAGGCCTTCAGCCTCAGATGGCTGCTTCGCTTCGCTCGCAGTTGGAAAATTCGCTAAAGAATCTCGTTAATATTTGGCTCGTTTGTACATAGGTTTGTAAAATTATGAAACCAGGCTTAAATATATTAACAGTAATTATAATTAAGATTAATTATAACCTCTAGTCCTAGTTCTACTATCTTCTGTCAACTAAAGTTTTGAAACCAGGCCTAAATAATAGTAAAAATTATTGCAGGATTACATAACCTCAATACTATGTTTCAGAAATGAGCCAGGCCTATATTACAAAACTGACTATTAGAATTTATCCATCTTTGCCAAGTTTACCTTTTTTTTGACAAAATAAATTGTTAAATCAGGCCCAATTTATTATAATTCCAACGTGCTAAAACAGTATAAATTAGCTTGTTTTATTAACACTCATTAAAAACTATCCAATGAACAGCTGTTTTGGATAATACTCAATCTCAGTTCTATTCCACTCTATTTCCAACGGGCTAAAACAGTATAAATTGGCTTGTTTATAAACAGCTGTTTTGATTGATTTACTTACTATTTCGTTGTTATTTTGTAACCAACATGGCAACCCATAAGACCCTATGTTAAAATTCTTCAATTTTTAAATTAGATTGTCTCAAAAATTGCGTTTTTACACGAAATACAACTATATGGGTGAACTTAAAAATCAAAACTACACCTAAATACAAAATTTCTTTGAATTCGTTAGAGCTGTTTTCGAGATCCGCGACAGATAAAAAGATAGATACAAGAATTGCTCATTTAAAGTAATAGGATATGTAGCAATAGATGTTTGAATTATAATACAGTAATCCTTTTCGTTGACATTTATTTGTGTTTGCTTTTATTTTGTTAACTTAATCTAGAAATGCATTTTGTTAAATGGCTGTGAACAATAATTCATTGATTTTATATTTGCTAAGTTGGTTGCTATTAATAAATGTAAATGTATTTAACAAACAGGTATTGCTAAGCTTTTGGTTCTAACAGAAATTTTATCTGTCATATGGCTGGGAGTAAATCCCGTAATTTTACCATTTACGTTTTGAAAATTTAACAAAATCCTTTCATAGTTTGCTTCTATGCCCCTTAAGAACATACCTTTAAATTTTCGCATTTGTATCTTAAGTAGTTTTTGCTCTACCACCATTTTATGTCAGTCAGTCACTCATTCAGGACAAAACAGCTTATATATGTAGATTACTGAAATTACCATTTAGCAGTCAGCAGTCGGCGGCCACTAAGTTCTCGAAACCACCTCAAAACATATTTTACTTTTGACACATTATAAATAATTCGACCACGCAACTGAACCGCTGACGTAAACTTACAAAATAAAGTTTATAGGCCTATGTTTTAGGGTTTCAACCAACAATTTGGGAAATAGGTCAATTCACGACGGTGCTGAATAGCTGCAAAATGTTCCGCACGCCATTCCGCATATTTGGAATATCTTCAATACACATATCATTGCGTGCTTCGCATGCCATTCTACATATTGGGAGTATCTTCAATACACAATGCATTGCGTGCTTCGCACGCCAACCCCCGTATTGGGAGTATCTTCTATACACAATGCATTGCGTGCTTCGCACGCCAACCCCACGGTGAAATCCACCACATGACTTTCAACCAGGTAGAAAAAACTCAAAAACAAATTCATTATCGTAGGAAAAATCTCAAAAAATACTTACTTCCGGTCAAAAAACGTGCTTATGATTGTTGGTTTTTTTTTGTCGTCCGAGGACGTAGACAACCAACATGTGTACCAAAATTGAACCAAATTTGAATATATATTGAAATTTGAATATATATTTATGATTTTTAATGACACCCCAAAACGTTTTCTGGGGACCATGATCGGTGCTCATTTGCTACTCCCGACCGCAATAGCTCATTTTTCCTATGGAAATTCGCTAATAATAATTTAGTAAATTCACAATACTTTTTATTGAAAAAATTAGTTTTAATGTTTATTATAATTATATTTAATTTTAGAAAGAACTGAATCTATAGAAGTTTTTGTATTTTAACTGTAAATCTAGAACTATTTAGAGATGCACGGCATTAAGGGTATAGTACTTTAATCTTGCCCAGCGTACCTCTCTACGTTATAATAAAATAATATGAATAAGCAAGCATGACAGGAATGCAATTTGATCCTTCGTACAAATTCCCAATTCAATTTGCTTCCAACATTCCTGGCGTAATACTGTGCTGGACCATTTCATTACTGGGTGGAGTGGTATTGTTTGGAGAGTAAAACTTAGTGTTTTGGCCAAATAATTTGTAAATATCTCCCCTTGAAACGAACAAAATGTAAATAAGTAGTATTAAATGATTTCAGTAATAGCTGACAATTAAAATAATAATATTCCAATTTATTCTACTGTTTCTGAAAAATGATACGTATATTGTTGTCTCTCAGTTTAAAATATTGTGTGTAGGTGAAAACTCTACTTTTTAATGGTCACAATATTTATTAACGATATTAACTAAAGAAATTATGTTGTGAGTTTATTGTCACAGATTTATTTATTAGAGAACAATGTCATTTTTCATTTATTTATATAAATTTAAATATTAGTAACAGCAACTTTTTTGAATATAGATAGCAATAGTTATGGAAAGTTTGAGAAACTTTAAGCTAACAAGTTTTTAACAGTCTATGTTTGGGTATAGTAACAGAACACAAGTGGACAAATAATGTTAAAAGAAATACATAATTCAAAGCCACCTAAGATTTTTAAACCACTTAAATTAAATTAAATTTATTATTTGTTTTTAATAAGGAAGATAATGTTCGAACGAAAAAGGCGTTCAAAAACAATGTCTTCAACTGGATTTATTTAATTTTAAAACAGATTCTAAAGGAGAAATATTTTTTAACGATTTGGCAAACTTGTTTTAACATTTGTTGTGCCTTAATAAGTTTTAAAAGTTCATGAAAATAAATTTTAAAATAAATCTTAAAATAAAACTGACCGTAATTGTGAAAAGAACCTCTATACAGTTAAGGCAGATTATTCAAAATCTGTAAAATATTAGAATTTAAAGATTCTATTTTTCCAAGTTTGGATAATGATTCTTGAATCTCTCATCCCATTCTGGCCCTTGGCTACGACCCAACATACACAGTGTACAGCATCCGACAAATAACTCTTTTCAATACCTGGCAGAGATTATCGTGTTTTACTAAAGCGAGAATACAAATTAAAATAAAACCGTACGTTCGTATGACTCATGCTAGCGTTTGTGTTAATATATAACGAGCAAATTTTCCCCAGAAGTCTTAACTTTGTATTATGAGCAAACATAAACATACATATATGCTTCCCGTATCTTATTTTGGGGTAGATGAAAAGATATCAACCTTCTCTAACTCTTCATGCAATCGAAGAAACATCTGTCTTAAGGTGAATAAATTGCGGATTTGTCTGAATATTTTAAAGGAAGCTTATATGTATTATATTTTTGAAGGTATTTTAATTGCTTTTCTCTCTCTCTTATTTTACTATATATTTGATATTGTAGTTATTGTTATATTGTAAACTAGGGGAGACCCCTGCGTGCTCCGCACGCCAACCCCCAATAGAACCTTCTAAAAACATATGTTATATTTTATATATAATAGCCACGATGGCCGTGGTTATTAAGGCGTCAAAACTTTATCAATCGTCATGGCAACCATCAATGGAAAAAATTTTCCGGCTTCAATTCCCATTGACCCCGAATAATTTTCTAAATGGTTTCTTAACAGACATCATTGGCTGTGGTTCGGATTCCACGTAAAACTGTAGGTCCCGTCTTCATTAGCTCTAAGTGCAAAACAGCAGGACGTTAAACACAAAAAAAAATATATATATATATATAGTAAAGGTGTAGGAATAATAATAACCTCAAAACTAAGATGGTAAATAATGTTAAATGTTCAAATTAAATTATTTCTTATATTATATAACAGCAGTTATAATAATGGTTAAAAGAACTAGCAAGGCTCAGGTCTACACTTTAAAACCCTAACCTAAAAGCTAGAAATACAAAATAATTGCTTCAAATTTTGAAATCAGCTGTTAATGGATATATTGGAGCAAAAACTGCTATACTATCTGTTATTTTATTCAATTGGT
Source organism: Philaenus spumarius (assembly GCA_018207615.1). NCBI lineage: Eukaryota > Metazoa > Arthropoda > Insecta > Hemiptera > Aphrophoridae > Philaenus > Philaenus spumarius. The sequence goes on from JAGFPH010002136.1 coordinate 130,102, forward strand.
TGCTATGGTAATAAATATAAATACATGTGTTGGTTTATCATTCTAGGCCTAACCTAAGATTTTTTCCGGCTAAATTTACAAATAAATATTGAAGTAAAAAAAGGTTTTTATCGTAATGAATTATAGCCTATGTTACTCAGGGATAGTGTAGCTTTTAATTAGTAAAACTATTTTTTCAATCGTATCAGTAGTACCAGAGATTACCCTCTACATACAAACAAACAAACAATCAAACAAACAAATACATTTTACCTGCACTTAATTGTTTGAGAGAATTGCCAAATTTGTTTCTCTTTTCAATTAGTAATCTATATATTAACTAGCTGTTGTACCCGTGGCTTCGCACACGGTCCAAAGTTTCGCCGCATAGTAATTAATGTTTATTCACCCCGATCCGGCTTTGCACGGATAGACAAATCAAAGTTAAATGTATATTAGCAATAAAAACATATCGATAAATATAGTACACTATGTGTTTCTTATGGGGATGTTTAGTAACTTTGACCCTCCAAACCACCCTAAAATTTAGAATTTTTTGGAAACTTTCTTAGGGAGCACCTTGGGCTCTAAAAGAAGCTACATAACAAATTCCATTCCAATCCTTTTGGTGTTTTTTTTCTAGTACCTTTGACCCCCCCCCCCCCAAAAAAAAATCCCCTAAAATTTCCAATTTTTGGAAAACCTTTCTTAGCGAACACATAGGGCCCTAGAGGAAGCTACATACCAAATTTTATTGCAACCCGTTCGGTAGTTTTTGAGAAATCGTGATGAGTGAGTCAGTCAGTCAGTGAGTGGTATTTGGTTTTATATAGCCTATATATAGATTTGAACTGGTTAAAAATGCCTGTAAATACTTGTGCATACATACCGGTAGCTCAGGTGAAGGAGGATGTTCAATATGTTAGTGGATGTTTATCTCATCCCAACACATTCACTGCTAAGCAAGTTTCGTATTTCCTATGTTATGAGCTGACCTTTTATTTTTTATGTTTATAGTCTAAATTAGTAGAAATCATTTATTTTTTATTTTTCAACCTTTCTACGTAATAATCACTGATATTTTAAAGCGGACGTAAATGTTCGTCCATAGGCTTAAATTTGCTAGAAAACTATATATAAGACGGAAACAGTTTCATGCGACAGTTATGAGTGATGGATTTTAAGGTTATCCATGACTAAACCATATTCTATGTCAAAAGCTTTATTATTAAAAACTTTACATTGAAATATTTTAGGATTGCCCATGGATAAATCTAACTCTATGATAAAACCTTTATTATTAATTTTTTACATTGAAATATTTTAAATACAATTGACTGTTTAACATACAACAAAATTACACGTGTGACTGTTAAAGTGACGGCTTGCATGTCGATGTATGTAGGATTACCCATGTATAAATCGTAATCTATGATAAAACCTTTATTATTAATTCCTTTTACATTTTGATAGTTTAAAACATAATCTAAAAATACTGAATCGGCCTAGGCCAATGTTAAACTATTGTTGTTAAAGACAAAGAATGCATTTAGTTGTCAGAAATTAATAATTTAAAAAATACTATTTAAAAGGTAATAACTTTATGTAGGCATACATTACTATGTTGAGGAGATTTTTAACTTGGTAAATGTGTACTATTATAAAGATTATTTAGATATAATTTTATATAACTTTCGGCATATTTGTGATATTTTTGTTATTTATATATTATATTTTTTATTAAAATTCCAAACTCTATCAAATTATAGGCATATTATAGCTGTCGTACCCGTTCTTCGCACGGGTATAATTCATGGTGTAAGCAGAAAAGTATAATACAATCAGTCTGATGGTAAATGTTGACAAATTGTGACAAATAGATTTTAAAATGTTTATATTTACGTGTCAGTTAAAGAGTGGTCGAGAATTGTCAAAAACCTCTGACGGAATAACGTGTTTTTTTCATTCGTCACTCACTTATTTTACCCAATTTGAAGAAGTTAAAATTCGACTTGGGGGGAGAGCCTCCAGAGGCATATACACTTTACCGTTGTATAACCCATATCTGGCAAAGATGGTGTGTCCTAAACAGGGGTCAAGAATCGTTAAAGTGCTCTAGAACACACTGTTTTCAAGATATTGACGATTTTTGTGAAAAAACAATACACTTTTCAATACTATCGTTGCATATGTTTATTTGGTCACAGTTAGTCTGGGGACCATGATCAGTGCTCACTTACTACACCCAACAAAATGAATGAACTCTCAAAGTTTCTGCATATCGTCGTGAATCACCCTGTATATAATATTTTTAATGACTGCAGTAAACGTGTTCAGGGGACCATGATCAGTGCTCACTTACTACACCCAACAAAATTAATATTGCATTGTCATCGGTCTTTGATACGTGTGCAAAGTTTCAAATCAATCCGATTTTTAGAAGAGGGTGAAAATCACGTCGTGTTCTGGGGACCATGATCAGTGCTCACTTACTACGTACACTCAACAAAATTAATATTGCATTGCCATAGGTTCTTGATAAGTGTGCAAAGTTTCAAATCAATCAGATGTTTTGAAAAGGGTAAAAATAACGTCGTGTTCTGGGGACCATGATCAGTGCTCACTTACTACACCCAACAAAATTAATATTGCATTGTCATAGGTCCTTGATTAGTGTGCAAAGTTTCAAATCAATCAGACGTTTTGAAAAGGATGAAAATCACGACGTGTTCTGGGGACCATGATCAGTGCTCACTTACTACACCCAACAAAATTAATATTGCATTGCCATAGGTCCTTGATAAGTGTGCAAAGTTTCAAAACAATCCGACGTTTTGAAAAGGGTAAAAATCACGTCATGTTCTGGGGACCATGATCAGTGCTCATTTACTAAACCCAACAAAATTAATATTGCATTGCCATAGGTCCTTGATAAGTGTGCAAAGTTTCAAATCAATCAGACGTTTTCAAAAGGGTAAAAATCACGTCGTGTTCTCGGGTCAATGATCAGTGCTCACTTACTACACCCAACAAAATTAATATTGCATTAAAATAGGTCCTTGATAAGTGTGAAAATCTTCAAATCAATCAGACGTTTTTAAAAGGGTGAAAATCACGTCGTGTTCTAGGGACCATGATCAGTGCTCACTTACTACACCCAAACAAATTAATATGGCATTGTCATCGGTGTTTGATAAGTGTGCAAAGTTTCAAATCAATCAGAAGTTTTGAAAAGGGTGAAAATCACGTCGTGTTCCG